>JAZHYW010027059.1:0-54732 GCA_037355805.1 Ixodes ricinus | reverse complement strand
CAGTGGCGTAGCTAGACCATCTGGCACCCGGGGCCCTTAAATCTTTTGTCACCCCCCCCCCCCCCCGCTCCCCGAGACCGCAAGCGACAGCATGCCGGCGGCCGCCATTTTCTCTAAACAGAGTTTCGAGGCAATTCGGTAAGATGTTGTCGCTAAAATGAGCCTCTAAACCGCACGCCTTAAAATGGAAAGTAACGCAATCAAACCATCGTTGGCATACGGTACACTGCGGCGCTGAAGCCAGTCCGTCCACGCAGATTTCCGGAAGCTCGACGGTCTCCAGTCATGGCACGCTGTGGCAACAGGGAAACGCCGTCGCCGTCACAACATTACGAATTCACTTGCCAGAACACTACATTGTGACCGCCTCCCGACGGCGAGCGACACGCTTCTAGAACTTACGGCGGGGTCAGAGAGCGAGGGAGCTTGCTGAGCACAAGCCCAAAGAAGCCTTTCGCCAGCACCTCCTCTCGGAACTTCCCCCTCGGCGCGTGGTGCGGTGCCGTGCACGGGTGGACAGCCATGGGTGAGAGTCCGGGGTGAGGGAGGCGACACGTTGAGAGTTTACCCAACACGTTTACCCCCTCCCCGCGACTCCCTTCGTGTAAGACCTTCGTGTGATTTCTTCCTTCTTCGTCTGGCGCCTTCTCTTGCTGTCTCGGCGCAGTCCGGCCGTGGTCGGCGCAAGCCAGCGTCGTGTTGCGCTGGGTTTGGCGTAGACTAGGTGGCGTTGGCTCGGCGTGCCCGGGCACAGCTCTTTCTCGAGTGCTCCCGCACTTTCCGCGCTTGTTTTTTCCGCCGGTGCGCGATGACTTTGCGCGAGCCAAGCCAGTTTTGCGACTCTGCACCAGACACGTTCGTGATGGAAGAGTGGTGACCTCATGCGTCTACACATTCTTTGCAACTTACGAACCAGTCAAGCCGGGGGGATTGCCGGCGCCCCCCCCCCCGCCGCCATAAGTGGCACCCCCCTCGTGACTGAGACTCCTGGTACCCGGGGCCCACGGCCCCCGGCCCCCCCGTTACTACGCCACTGCCTAGTGCTGTAGCATTGAAAACTGTGTTCTGAGCGCTTGTCTCAAGAGTGTTAATAAAGTGGCTGCCATACCTGCTGTAATTCTTGCAACATTTCTCTAAGCATTTGTTAATAAATAAATAATAAATAAATAAATAAATTTGTTTCAAGCAATTCTTGCTAGCAATATTGCGAGGCTTTTTGTAAATGTTGCAAATTGACGTTCCCTTGCTCGCAACATCTATTGCAAGCAATGGTACAAGATCATTGCAAAATTCCATCTGGCTAAAACCTGAAACAAACATAAAATAGAGCATGAATAGTTTTGCACTCCTCAGTAATGGGAAGATATTTCCCCTATAGCTACCAGTCCTTGACTTCTTCAATGAGTATATATCTGCCTATATTTGATGCTTCTGCTGTGGGTTCATATGGTCGAGGAAAGCTGTGAGCACATATTCATTACTTGTATTGAAAAAGAAGAAGAAAGCCCATCCTTAGACTTGTCAGTGGTAATGATGTTACCATTGGTGCGGAAGGCCATGTCTTCACTAGGTGAGCAACGCTTGATGCGTCGACCTATTGTTCAAGAACCAAACTCTTGTTTCCTGCGGCTGTTCAGGTCCTGTTCTGCCGCCTGACCGACCACCAACGAGACCTGTACAGGCAGTACCTGGACACCCCGAGATTGCGAGCATACTTGTGGGAAGGCTTCAGGTATGGCTAATATTGTGTGTACAAAACAGTCACATTGTTAGAAGTGGGGCTTGTGTGGGAAAAGTGCCTCTGAATTTCTCGGCACATTTCACTTTATAAAGTCAGGCACATCTTTTGCACAGTCCTGCTTTGAGCGTGACCAAATTTGGAACTGTGCGGCAGTGGGAAACGTTAGGAGCGTAGCTTGTGGACAAAGAAGTACCTCTGAATTTCTCAGTCTAATTCAGTTTGTGAAGGCAGGCATATCTCTTGTGCAGTCCTGCTTCAAGTGAGCTGGAAACTGGAACTGTGCTGTAGTGGGCAACACTGATTTTCTTTCCTTGTTTTCTTTCTTTCACTTTCTATTTTGCTAGGACCGAGTTTTTTAAACTGCAATTGCCCAGTATGAAGGGATTGAGCTGCCATAATATAATTCAATCCAATCTGGTTTCCTATGTTGCTGAGGGGGCATGGGAGAAGTGGATTGCCTAAGGTAGTTGAGAGAGAGGAGTAACAAACAATAGGCGGGCCTACCTTGTGGGTTTCAAGGGCGGGAGATAAGGAACAAAAGATGCGTCCTGGTCAAGAACTGAGACATCAATCGCGTGACTCGCATGTCGTCACGCTCTGAATCTTCGAGAGGCCTTGCCAAGTCGACTTTTGTATTTGATTGATTCTGCTGTCTCCACAGGTGTTTGTGGGCCTGATCAACCTGCGCAAGATCTGCAACCACCCCGACCTGTTTGACGGAGGTCCCAAAGTCTTCAAGGACACGGACCTGTCGACGCTGCCGGCGGAGATGCGCTACGGCTTCCCGGCCGGTCCGGCAAGATGGCCGTCGTGGAGTCTCTCCTCAAGCTCTGGAAGCGACAGGGCCATCGAGTCCTGCTCTTCACGCAGAGCAGGCAGGTGGGCACAGGCGATAAGTCTACCCGTGGAAGTCAACCAATGCTGAAGTGCCTGTAGCTTTGTGTGTGGATTGGCAATTGACATGATCGAGTCAATTCCAATTCATTCATCAGATGTTGTCTGATGAATGATCTGGAGGTGTCTTGATGCATGGATGTCTCTTTGTCCCAGATGCTTCTGATTCTGGAGACGTTTGCATCATTTTATGTTATACGGCTTAAATCTAATGAACTGCAAGTCTCTCGATGCACAGATGTCTCTTTCTCCCAGATGCTCCTGATCCTGGAGAAGTTTGTGCAAGACCAGGGCTACAAGTACATGGTCATGACTGGGTCAACCCCAATCGCATCCAGGCAGCCCGCCATCAACAAGTTCAATGCGGTAAAGACCTTCCTACGTAACAAATCATCCTTTGCGTGTCTGCTCAAACGTTTTTATTCTTCTGTTATGTAAGTTAGCCTAGCCTTTGACGGCTTCCAGGGCCGAGCAATCCTACAACTCTAACGTCTTGAGCAGGCAATGGCTCTCTTTAGTATTGTGTGGCAACCATAACCACGGCTTCCCCTTACGTCATGTTGTCTACGTATTGTAGCACCATTTTTTTGTTGTTGTCGTCTGCTTGTGTCTTTTTTGTCTGTCACTGCCTTGTCATGCTGACACACTTTGGAGGACCTAATTTGGTATCGCCAACCAGGGCACTTGCATCGTGTTTTCACATTGCACACGTCTTCTAACACCATTGCCTCTTGTCATCTGCTCACGCCGCTTTTTATCTGTTGCCATCTCGTTTGTTGACATGCTTTAGGTGACCTAGCTTGTTGTTTCTGTTCCCCATGACACTTACATCGTGTTCTCACATTTTTTACATATTCTAACACTGATGCCTTTTGCTTTCTGCTCAAGCTGCATTTTGCGCGTCACTGTCTTGTCTGCTGGCGTACATCGGATGACCCGACCTGCTGTTACCATTCCCCAGGACACGTCGGTGTTTGTGTTCCTGCTGACGACTCGAGTGGGTGGTCTCGGTGTGAACCTTACGGGCGCAGACCGGGTGGTCATCTACGATCCCGACTGGAACCCGAGTACGGACACCCAGGCTCGAGAGCGGGCCTGGCGGATCGGGCAGCTACGGGATGTCACCATTTACCGCCTGCTCACGGCAGGGACTATAGAAGAGAAGATCTACCACAGGTGAGGTGTACAGCAGTCTTCTTTAATCATTTGGACGGCCGCATTTGTTTTCCCAAGAGATGCTTCCCAGTGGCCCAGTTTTGTTTGCAAAGGAATAGTAAAAAGAAAGGGTCAGATTTTTTCTTATCATCTAGTGGGAGCACATACAGTGCTTGCAAGCTGTTTAGGTTTAGAAGCATCAAATAGAAATATCGAAGGCGAAAAGTTGTCACCTTTCTTTCATTCGGTTTCATTTTGGCTCCTTCGCTTCTGCGATATTCCAGCGTACTTCAGATTCCTAACTGGAGGTACTTTGCAGAACTTCTCTGTCGGATGATGAGATCACATCCTCTGAATTTAATTCCTAAAAGCATTGGAAGTCTTAATCGAAAGAGCCAGTGCTCCCATTGGCACTACCGCCGGAGCAGCCGGTATGCAAAGTGAGCATCACGTGCCCGGAGTGCCTAATTCGAGAACTATAAATAGCCCAGCAATGCGAAACAATGTGTGAATATAACGCTTATAGTTCACCAAAGACATAAATAGCAACACCTCCCGCAGTGTGCGCAGTTTTGCGTTTGGGCGGGCCACTTTCAAATTTGTAATCAGTGTCGTACCTGTACAGCGACAGCTGTCAAAGGTTTAAAGAATGGGTTTCCAGGTCGTTGAGAAAATCTTAACATGAAAATTTTGCGAAAGTCCTTGGAAACTCTTGTATTTGAGTCAAAAGGCTGCTTTATGGAGGAGGGAATTGATGTTGTGAAGTGAGAACAATATGAGATTGGGAGTCAGAGTTGGTGATCTGACTAGTTCAATTGACTTTGAAGGGAAGGTAGAATCAACAAGTCTGTCATTTCTGCTGGCAGCAATGGAGTGGTGCATTGGATGGAGGGATAGATGAACACGGCTAAATCCTCTGAATTGGACAAGGATTTGTGCCACCTAGCCTATGTTTTGTACCTCGCTAGTTCGTGCCGTCGGGGCAATACATCGGACCTCTGCGTGCCTGAGGGATGTCTTTTGGCTGCCGGCATTTTAAATATTGCCTATGGGCAGCACTGAAGTGAGATGAAGTGTGTCAACCCCTGTCTTGTTCTCGACTGTAAATTTTTTTATTTTCTCAACAGGCAAATCTTTAAGCAGTTCCTGACCAACCGAGTGCTGAAAGACCCGAAGCAGCGGCGCTTCTTCAAGACCAACGACCTTCACGAGCTGTTTTGCCTCGCTGATGACGCCAAGCAGAAGCGAACCGAGACCAGCGCCATCTTTGCTGGTACGGGATCAGACGTAAAACCTAAGGCGAAAGAGTCCAAGACGAAAAACCGTGAGACAGAAGACGCAAGGACGAAATGCCCTGCCACGAAAACCAGCCCGACGAAAAGCTCTCGTCCGAAAAGCAACCAAGCGAAACACTGCCCGTCGGATGGTACTCCACGTAAGTTCGATGTGACCAAATGCCAGTCATCAAAGTACAGTGCAGCAGAGATGAACCCTACGAAAGACAATGTGACGAGAGGAAGCTCAGAGACTAAAAGCATTCCAACGAAGGTTGACGCAGAGGAAAATGTTCAGACGAAGTGCGACCATTGCAGAATGTATTCCAGTGAAGGATGTTCTGGTAGAAGGTGCGTCAACAAGTGATGTTTCAACACCTGGCTCTGTGGTGCAAGACGTTTTAACAAGAGATGCCTCAACGAATGGCATCCAGACTGAAGAAAGTTCTATGAAAGGTGCTCCAGCAAAAGGTGATCCCACAACAGGTGATGCAATGAAAGACGATGTGACAAAAGAGGATGTGATGAAAGATAACTATAAGGAAAGATGTTGTGACAAAGGATGTCACATTAAAAGACGTTGCAGCAAATGATGACTCGACAAAAGAGGACGTGACGGAAAGTGATGCCACGAAAGATCACGTGGTAAAAGACGAAGTGACGCCAAAACCGTTGCTGAGTTCCGAGAAAATAGATCAAATGCGAGAACTGGCCCGGAGACTGAGTCAAAAGATTGTGACTCAGGCGGCCAAGACCAAGGCAAGTTCACCGTCGAAGTTGGTTGAGGCTTCTTCGAGAAAGCGGACAGGAAATGTGAAGCCAGAAAAAACACGGTCGAAGCACAAGTCGAAAAGAGCAGGTAAGTTTATAGAGTTCACCTTCCATGGAGCACTTTTCTATCTGTGAAGTTTGCAGGCTGCACAAATTTTTGGTGGCATTGTGTTGGTCAGTGTCATCTTCTAGTGCATCACTTTACTTTGTAAATGCTTTTACATTTTTTTTTCTTTTTGTGCAAGTTGTGGAAGGCGAGCATATTGGCTTTGTGGTGAAGCAGACAACGTATCAGCCGGAAGCAGACGACGCCCCTGCCGGGCCGGAACACACCCAGAAGCAGGACGACTATGTGCTTCAGAAGCTTTTCAAGAAATCTGGTGAGTCTGCAACGAAGGCAACTCGGTCACAAATATTTGTGACGAGGAGTTTTCACTTTGCCGACACATGGCTTGAATGTGATGCCATTGTTTGCCGTGCTGGAGAAAATTCCCAATTGCTTTTGTTGAGGAAAACCGATTCGGCGGTGCAAAGCGCGTGCTGCATAAAGCGCTCGCTGAGTGGCGAAGTCAGCACAATGGCCACTGATGTGACTTTGGTGTGAGCCATCTATAAACCAGACACATTTCTAAAGATCCCAGCGTTCGTTACGAATAGATTACACTGTCGGTCGGTACATTCCTGGTGATGGGCTGGCATTCGGGGGGAACTCGACGAGATGATGGACTGTTTTCAGAATTCAGTCTGGAAACTTTGATCACTACCATCATCTCAATGCATAGGCATGTGTGCCAAACTAATGGCAGCCTTCTTGAGGCTGGTGAAGGAAAAGTTGAAGCTACTACCAAGTGGAGGATATACAGTACAATCCACCTATAGCAGTAATGAGAAAACACGAAATTTCAATCGTTATAACCGATTATCGTTGTATCTGGACTGTAAACTGATCGTTTCTGGTGTAGCAACTATAGATATTGATTGTTACAAGCTGTACATTGTAATAAGTGGATTGGACAGTATGAGGCATGTACGTTCGAGACGTCAGTGCAGCACGGCACATGAATTAGGCACAATGGCTGTGTAAGCATTTGTTTCAAAGTGCGGTCCAATCAATTCCTTGGCACAAGTTTGGTTCTAAAGCTTTTTGATGGTCGATGGAAGAACCAATTGTCATCTGCCATTTACGTGCCAAAGTGACGGGGCCCGAGGAAACACAGTTTCGTGACCGCCGTCAGTTTGTTGAAAGTGAAGCTGCTTTTTGAGCCACCAGATGTCGCTGAACATTTAGAAAGGTCTATTGCGGTAGGTGTTCAACGCTGGCCCGGTTGTTGTGAGGCTGCGGAGTGGGATGGAAGGAAGCGTAGTCTATGAAACCTCGGGGTTCGGCCGCTGAGGGCAGTGTTGGCGACGTCCACGTGCAGGGGTGCATTCGGCGATGCGCCACGACACCATCATGGACTCCGCGGACCCGGACTACGTCTTGGTGGAAGGAGAAGCGGAGCGCGTGGCCAAGGAGGCCATCAGGAAGCTGCGCCAGTCCCGGAGGCACTGCCTGGGGCCTCCTCCGGCGTGCCCACGTGGACGGGAGCAAACGGCACCTCGGGGCGCCTCCCGGCACCAAGTGAGGGCGCCACTTGTCTTCGTGGGGAATGCCGAGTACCCTAGATTGCCTCGATTCCAGCTTCGTGTTCTTGTCTTTGCTGTAAAGCTCGATACGAAGGGCTAAACTGGAACAAGACACAAACTGCATGGTGTCCCAAATTCAGCTTCGATGAATTACCTAGTTTGCAGCCGATTGGTGATAGTTTAACACGATGACAAACAGCTCTCGGAGGAACAGGACAAAAGGAAGGAACACGGAACAAACATGCACTGACTCGGGACTGAAATATGTATTAAAGAAAAAGAATGAAAAGGAACCAGGCAGTGGAATAAATGTATACAAACATAAAAGGCATAGGCAGGAAGGCACCGTGCAGAAAGGCAAAAAATGACTATGCGAACAAAAAAAGATGTAAAAGAAAAAAATTGGTTTGTTTTGTTGGTTGCCCTCTTGGGTGACCACCTACTCATTGTGTTCAGTTGTAGTGCTTTGGTCTACATTTGTCATCCACTTTTTTTAATGTTTTGAGATATACAATATTATTGTGATTCCTGTTTTGATTTAGGATTATTTATTTTAATGGTGACAGATTAGGCACATTACTTTACTGTCATGTTGATAGACAAGATGCTAGTTTTTTATTTTATTTTAAACCGGTATCAAACTACTGTTTTTTTTTTGTGTAGCCAGATAAGGTGCTATTAATCATTTTTGTCTAGACAGGTAAGGCAATATTTTTTACTTCTATTTAGACTGATAAGGCACTATATCATTTACTTTCACATAGATAGATAAGGCACTATTTTACATTCTCTCATAGACATAAGGCACAATTTCGACTGTACAGGTAAGGACGTCTATCACAATAACAATAACCGTACATTGCCATCTTTCAGGCCACGCTTCGGCCAGAAGAAAGTGTCCAGGGTCGCTCCGGGCAGCACCAACCCTCCCGAAGCCTCCAAACCTCCCGCGGCACCCTCGTCCCTTAAAAGGACCCAGTCGAGAAACCTGGCATCTTCACCCATGACCCCGCCAGAACTGCAACGTCGGCAACGTCCGACGTTCCGGAATCGTCCAGCGAACTCCTGGCTCGGATTCGCGCGAGGAATCACCACCTGTCCGACGGAGCTGAGCCCTCGCCGTCTTCCGCCGACTACTTGGACTCGGGGAGCGGGGAGTACGACGACCTCTTGGCGGACTTGCAGACTTTCGTCGCATTCGGCGCGAGCGTGGACGGTCAGGCGACGACGGAAGAGGTCCTCGCCGCGTTCAAAGACAAAGTGCGGACCCGTGGAAGCGCTCCCGTGTTCAAAGCCCTGCTCGGACGCATCTGCGAGGTTTACCGGCGTGAGGGGGGCAAGGGGTGTGGAGGCTCAAGCCGGAATTTAGGTAGCAGTGTCAGTGCGGGACCAACTGTGAGCTGTGTGACAGTGCTGGTATGATTGTACAATTGTACTAGGGTCGTATCAGTGTGACTTTGTGGTCATCTGGTAAGTCGTATTAGTGTGTACATTTGTGTACTGGTGAGGTTATAATGATCTACTGGTGTGGTCATATCAGTATGGGTGTTACAGATGATACTGGTATACTGGTTACAGCCATACTGGCTGTATAATTGTACTGGTATGGCCATTAAATTGTCTGTACTCTGTTTCACGATAACTTGGCGAACTGTGGAGGCTGCGACGCCCCCCGACCCAATAGAGGCGTCGGAGCAAGTCATGTGATAGCACTCCATGGTCGTGGCCACGGAGGCTTCGTTACTCGCCACGGCAACAGTGCCTTCGGGAAGAAAAAGTGGTTCTGTAGGGTTAGTTTTCTTTTATGGCTAATTGAACTCTAGCGATTCCATCTCTATTGAGAATATATAAATAAATTAATGAATAAATATTGACGAGTTTATGAGTTTCAATTATATTTAGATAAAAAACTGATGCTACATCCGTATCCGGTCTTCATTTTTTTCTTTTTGTAGCGCTGTGGTGGTTAGCGATCGCAGCCATGTAATGACCGCTTCCGCTTAAAACATTGCCCTGGCATTAGTAGCACCCACCACAGATTCGAGGCTAGATAGACGATATGCAAAATGCACAGCGCCATCTAGTGGGGCGCCAACGAACATGCTCGGTCTCACCAGTTGGCTTCGGTGCTGGCAAAGGCTAGGGCACGAAAGCGTAGTTCTTAAGAATCCTTTGCTCCCACAAGCACTTGTGCGGAGAAAGCGCTTTCGAAAACCAGGTGCCCATGCCCGTGCTTTTGCCAGCACTCAAAGCCAAATATCGAGGTGGAAGTGTACGCTCGCCATGTTGGCTGCAGCGAGAAACCAGCGACCGGTGGGGCGACAACCCCATACATGCGCAAGAAGAGCGTAAAACAATACTAACCTTTAGCTCGCAGGTGTGAGTGAGGATCGATGACGGTGAGCAGTAGGCCTTGATTGTTTTCGACAATGCTACAAAATTGACAAACAGCAGAGGAATCTCGACGCAACAAAGATGGCAGTGCACAGAGTGTTGCCAGACATTCAAACAGTTTCGCATATGGTCTATTGAGCGTATGGTTGTTTCGTGAACCGTTCCCGAAGAGATCTCTGCTCTAGTGGACGGCAGTGTCGCGGCGGTGGACGTTCGTCTGAAGTGGTTGGTTTCGCAGCAGACGACTCTTGGCCAGCAGATGACAGGCTCTTCCTTGGCGCAGTGACACAGGCTCCCGTGACATGGTATCACGTGCCTCGCTCTGACGCTCTTTTGGGTTGGGGGGCCGTACGCTCCACAGTTTTCCAAGTTTATGGTGAAACAAAGTATGGTATGGTCATAGAACCAACTTGTATGATCATAGAATTGTACTAGTATGGTTATGTCAGTATGACTTAGTCATACTGGTTTACATTGTATTAGTGTGGCTGCATGATCGTCTGATGTGATTATATTTATATGGTTTTATCAGTGTTGCTGTTACAGATCATGCTGGTATATTGGTTACAGCCACACTGACTTAATGATTGTATTATTGTGCGTCAAATTCGTATAACTTCATGATCATGTAATATATCCATACCAGTATGGTCATTTCAGTAGGCTGTATGATAACACTGTTACGACCATATGACCATTCTGATATGGTGATGCAAGGGCCTCATTCTTCTGAAGGTGGTGCCAGTCTTTATACCATGAGATTTCGACAACATGCGACTGCAGGAAAAAATACAAATAGAAAGTGTAAACTAAAATGACGCTTTCACGCCAGTTGAATGTGCCAGTTCGACTTCGAGAGACACTCTTCCATGTGCTTTTGAGCAAAGAAAGGAAAAGCACTATGCCTCAAAATGACTTGATAGCACCTTCCTAAGACAGTCGTATAGACATTAAGGCACCCTGGACCATACTACAAGGTGTTCTCAAGCTTTATTTTGGAATGAAAAGAAAATTTATAAATAAGCCAGTTAACAGAGTTCCATTGAAACTTTTCACAACGTTTTTTTTTTTTAGGTGATTCATTGGTTATACTCAAGTTTCAAAATGTTACACTCCAAAAAAAAAAAAAAACAAGCAAACTGTTAGGTTGATGCTGCTATTCACATATGGGGCACCACATGGTACAAAAGCTTGAAAGCTCCTTAGAGATCAACACCCTAACGTGGACCCCAGAAACCTACACTGATGAGCTTTGAGTATAAACAATGCACCACCTAATTTCTAAAGACACCTTTGTAAAAAGTTCCATGAAACTCTGTTCACTGGCTTATTCCTATGAATATTTTTACGCCCCACCAGCGCTCGAGGACAGGGCTTGACAGGTCAGTGTGGCTGTTACCAGTCATCTGTAGCTGACCGTTTATGGATGCACCACTTAGTCACACTGGTGTATACTTTGGCAGCGATCAAGTTCTAAGTCGTATAAAAGTAATATTTTATGTGCTTCTAGATCGGGCATTTTTATGTTTGTAACTCAGGGAGCATTTTTATCCTTGTTACTTAAAGATTGTCTGTTACACGTGTAAATACTATTCCATGTGGCTAGCATTTTTTTTTTAAATTGGTTATTTTTACGTTGTGTCATCTTCCTTGTAAACTGCTTCCTTTTTGTTTGTGTATAGATTTCCATGAACAAATCCTATAATGGAGACGTAGAATGGTGCAAGTTTTTATTGCTGCTCTTCAAACGAGAGGATCTGTTTGAATCGTGAGGAGTGATTTGTAAATGTTATTTCTAGTTGTTATAAAGTGATGCATAATTTTAATTGCCTGTAAGGATACCTTGGCAGCGATCAGGTTCTAAGCCGTAGAAAACTAATTTTTTCATGTGCTCAAAACAGTTGACTGCCGCAAAATTTTGGTGTCTTGCTTCCTTTTTGGTCAGAGTTGGGGAAGGCTGGGCATTGTTTTTTTTATTTTACAATAAAAAGTTGAACACCTTTTGTAGATGCTTGTGCATTTTCGCCATTACGCATAAAAAACTTTGCTGACCAGCAGTGAGTTATGACTGAATGAATTGTTAGACATCTTAACAATTTTACATAATTCTGCGCGTCGCAGCGTTTTTTCTGATGGTCACGTGACACTTTTGCGGCACTGCATTGGCTTCAATGGCTCGTAGCGTCCTCTGCGGTCCATTGTGAAGTTGGCGGCATTCTTTGGGCTCGCTGTTGGATGGATGCATAAACGCGTACGACGCGTACGACTCAACCCTTCAAACAAGTAGAGTAGCTGTGTAACTCTACAAACAGGCTGCGTCTTGCGCCACCTGGTAATGGTTCTTGATACCCACGGCTGTTCTAAAAATAACACACAGAAAACATAGAAGCGTTGATCGAGAATCCGCTCCATCTGTCGGGACGTCGGTGGCGTCTCCACTTCGGGTCGTCCTAATCTGCTGACCCACTTTCCCCGGAAGGGGCCGAGAGATTCAAGGTCGGCGGAGTGGCTCCCCGCCTACCGCCGAGACGGGTGAACGACCCTCTCGGCGGTTCTGATGGTTGTAGTGGCCGGAAAGGGCCACACGCACGCTTCTTTCACTGACCACGCGCAGTACCACATACACCTCCGCGGACCGTGTACCACGTGACCGGCACGTCACCGATTCCTGCGATCGGCGCCTCGTCCGCGGACGCGCGGACTGATAAAGTCGAGGGCCTTTTTCACTCGCGGACTTTTGGCGGGAGATCGACTTGAAAAGCGTTTAGTCTGGCAACGGCACATTGTTTTCTTTTTTTGTTTTGTTTCTGGGCGATGAAAACAAAAATGGCGCATCGTTGTGTTTTGTGCTTCGCTGGTTCATTTTGTCGCGCGTTTCTTGGTTTCACGTGAGAAAAAACTGCAGAAACTTGTCTGGCTGACGCGACGCAGGTTCCGGTACTCCTCCGGGTCCGCGTCAAGAAGCTCCCGTCAAAACTCGTCTAGCACGCCGCGATAATTTTTGCACGTCCAATCAGGATTTCACCGAGCAAGACCTCTCTTGTGGATGTGGTGTACTTGAGTGTTGTGCACGAGCGCGGAGTGCGTGAAGGCATCTTCGAACGTCCCTCCGCGAGCCCAGAACTTCGTCGCTTCTACGCGGAACCCTTCTCGAGCAGGACCATGCCTGTGTCACTCTCATGCTATTGGGTCAGTAAAGCTTGTCGCGCTCCGCGCGAAGCCTATCACGGTGTTTTGTCTCGATCTGTACGTAACAGCGGCGTACGATTCATTATCGCGGTAGCGAACGTCGATTTCTCTCTTGGACAACGGTGCCACGGTGCGATGTTGGAGTTTCGCGGTACTGTGGGGTGGCGAAGAGGTTCGGTCCGTCCTCGCTGGCGTCTACTCGTCGTGTCCCTCGTGTGGATGCGCTTGGGAGACGGACGATCCGCGGACATGTCGTCACGTGATCAATCCGTCCGCGGATCAGTCCGTCCGTGTCACTAGTTGCGCTGCAGTACAGGCGAAGGCAACGCCAGGCGAGGGAAGAAAGGGCAAGCAGTAGGAAGGCTGCGGAGGAGGAGAGAAACCATCTTTCTAACGTTGCTGGTGCTTTCTTTCTCCCCTCTCTCCTCCGCTACCCTCCTCTCCGTCCCGCCATCCTAGTGCTTGCCCCCTCTCTCCACCCTGGCGTTGTCTTCCCTTACCATTACACGGCACCACAAGGAACAAGCAAGTTTTGCGCATTGTTCATACGCGGCGCGAAGTAGTTCTTACGAGATTTGGTTGTCGGAGGAAAAGCGATGCTTTTGGCGCTTAGAACGTATACGTCTTAATAAGACAAGATATATATCTAATCTACAATTCACCTACATATGTCTTAATTCCTACATAAAGGAGCAAATCAGTAATGCTCCGCGAGAAGCCGGACATTTGTTTTTACTACGGTTCTTGAGGTGCAAGCGGGTAACAAGCCTCTGCCTTCCCTCCCCCTCCTCCCCCTCCCTCCAAACGTCAGGTGAAGCTCCCCCACCTCTTTCCACTTTAAAAGAGCGAACGCTGAAGAGGTAAAATATAAACAAGGGAAGAACATAAAAGACGAGGACGGACAAGACAAACTCGCTCTGCTAAATTGGAAAGAGGTGGGAGAAGTAGCGGCTGCACAATGACGTCATCGTCGGTGGGTCTCGAACCGCGCCCAAAGTGTTGAGGATCCTCTAACGATGACGTCATGCGCAGGCCTTGTCTTCTAGGTCGCGGTCGTTGTGCGACGCTGCGGGACCGCACTATGGTGGCGACACGGACGCAAGCTAGGCGGCGCTGCGTGCATCCACTCGTGATGACGTCAAGAGGGGGAAAGTCGTAGCCCTTATCTTATAGGTGGTACTGTCCCAGGTTGGCGAAAAAGCCTCGAAGGGACGCTCTAGCGGTGGGTGCGGGGTAGCGACAACAGGGGTCATAATGGCTTAGATTCAAATGTCTCATCCCCATGTCGATCGCTTCTGTATAGAGGTAAAGGCCCGTTCACACTCTTGCGACCTCACCAAACTGGGTTCCTTAAAACTGCGGTTCCTTAACACAGAGCAAACCAGGTAAGGGTAGCCTACAGGTCTGTCGGGTGCCTGCAGGGTGAAGACATCCAGCTGTTCGCACCCTGAATGTTCAGCGCGAACCGGCGGCGCTCGCGCAACATGGTGCGTGACTCTGGGCGCTAGCCAATGGCGTCTGCATTAGCCGGAGCTGCATCGAGGTTCGGGTACGCACCGGAAATATGCGCGTATGGTCGAGATGTCTACAAAAAAATTCCTCGGCGCGAAATGTTAACGGTATGTCACGCACTCATGCAAACCACGCGGCGTGCTCTATACGCACGCGCGCTTCTAAGCCAGAGTAGAGTGCCATCATACACCTGCCGAAGTGGTGACATCCTACGTTCGCTAATACGCTTAATCATTTTTTATGCATATTGAAGTTACGCTCAATCCGGTGTCAATCAGCTTCGAGCGCTGAAGCTTTGGCTAATCGCAAAGACGCCATTTTAGCGCCCAAGTCACGCACCGAGTGCGCGGGACTTGTTTTACGCTGTCACGACGCTGAACAATGCATGTGCGCGCAGACCGTGGTATGATCTACCTACCCTCAGACGGACAGACATGCAGCCACCCTGCGGGCCAGCAGTGACAAACTTATAGCAACCCGGCATATTGGGTAGCAGTGCAAACTTGGCAACCCGCGCATATATCACATTTCTCTCGCGCATAAACACTTTCTGGCCACGTTATAAACGAACCTTTCTCACACGGTATAAACGCACCTTTCATAGGACCTACGGCCATTTGACCTCGGCAATCCCGCGCAACCTTTCTCTGCTCTTGTGAAATGCAGTTCCAGGGTCACCGTCATACCTGGTGCCACCATGTCCGGTTGTGTTCCCTCGTCCTAAGAAATTCTTGAAAGTTTTAACAGTATCTCCGCTTCTCTCGGTCTGTTACTCGGCCGCAAGAGTGTGACCGGGCCTTAACACCCCAATATGCGATACGAACATATTCTACGAGTCATCCACTCCTTTAGCCTGTTTAGGCTAGAACCGCCTTCGCACTAACGTCGCTCCAATCCAGCACAGTCACTTTGTTCGGATCTGCTGTAACCTGATTTGTTTCCTGCCTTTGTAGTGTGGTAGGGTTGCTCTTGCTGCATGCCCATCCGGGAGGAACAACACGAAGCCGGGGTTTCCATAACGAGAAACTACATTTATTAGAGTAACAAGGATGGGTTGTTAGCAGCGGCGTAGACTTTCCATTCTCCCGGGTGGGGGGGGGGCTGCGCATTACCTTTTTGCCAGAACTGAGATTGAAGCTAACGAAAGCACGCTGGGATTCCATTTCCCATGTATTTTGTCAATAAAGGCAACGTGGGCGTTAATTTGTTTACATGCCACTACTAGAAGCTCGTTACCTGGCACGTAAACAGCATCTCGGTAAGGATCGAGGCCCGGGCCCGGGGGGCCTCTGCCCCCGGGCTCTCACCAGGGGGGGGGGGCACGAGCCCCGATGCCCCCTCGAAGTCTACGCCTATGGTTGTTAGTATCAAAGTAAAACATTGCCGGAGCGTTCGAACTGACCGCGGTCCGTCTCCCTTGTTCTGTGGGCGTGTGCCCTCTTTTATAGGCTTCTGCCCTCCCCTATCCTACGTGCGCTGTTGCGCGCATCGGATGCTGTCCAGTTTGGGTGGTCGGCAGCGGCCTCTGGCCGTGGTGGCAGACTCTCGCTCCCACAGTAGTTACGTTTCACAGATTTCTTTTTGTACGACCTTGTTTTTTAATGCCGTCGGCTTGGAGTGAGTGTATTGAAATAAACAATATTAACCCCTGTTTTTATTATATTGCCCAGGAACATCAGTCTGCTCTTTGTACAGGCACACTCGGTTAAAATGATAGCAGAAACCGCAAGTGTAGAAGGGGTCAGAGGACAGGTTCTCAAATCAAGCATGACACGCAGCTTCGTGGGTACTACGTACATACTCAATTTCTAAGCATTTTAATCTGTCCAAAACAAACGAACAAACACATTAGTCATTAGTTGCTCTGACAGCGCGAAAGCCTACCAGAGTACGGAGACATTGTTACCCGCTGTAGATGAGACATTTAGCCAATGCAGTACCACTGCTGGCCAGGGTTTTTTGACGTGCATCACGCAGTAGTGGCAGGACTGCACACCGCTACCGATGCACGATTAGAATCCCCCAGATCTAAACAAGGAGGGGTGTCGATTAATAATAAACTTTATTCTTTATTCAGCCTAAAGGGTTGCGACACCACAGAAAGGACATTTGTCCACATTTGAGGCCTGCGCTACCGCATTACTACAAACAAAACAAAGGAAGATTTTCACATGAAACGCACAGACGCACACGTACACAGCACACAAACACACACATGCACGCTCGCACAGACGCCACACACACACGCGGGTTCTGCTGCGCGAGCTTTCGCTCCATGTGCTCCGACCTGCGTTGCGCTACGACACTCTGCCACTGACCACCCTCCCGTCCAAAGGAAAAAAAAGAAAGCGAGCAGTCATCCATTAGTTTCCTTCCTCCTCCCTCTACTTTCCAAGAAAATAAAGACACACGAAATCAAATATCACCGAGAGAAACAAGAAAAATACACCCAATTACTTGCCTTGGTGGGTAGCACCTGCTGCTTCAAGAAGGTGTACATGAACAAATTCCTGCATGAGAAATGTAAAAGCGAGGGGGGGGGGGGGGTGTCTACATCTGTTGCCCGTGAGGATGTAAGTCACGGCAACAAGATCAGTGACCCATATAGAAGGCTGGCGGAGGCGGGCGCAGGACGGTAATCACGAAGAGTATCTTTACCGGCGCGGGAGAGAGCCGGATCTTTCATTTCGTATTTGGTCTTAATTTTTTGCTTTCTACGAACTCTTCCCGGCCCAGACGAGTTAGGTGTTGTGTGTGGAGTATTCTTGTCTTCGTGTGTCGGACTGCGCTCCGTGCTCAGCCCAGTTACTGGAGAGGTTGGGAGTTTTACTCAAGACGGTTCCTTCCCCTTTCAAGGTCATCTCGCTTTTCGAGGCCAGGATTTCTTTTTCTCGTATGCTCGTTTTCATTTGGCAATCGACGGATACAGAAAAAAAAAGAAAAAAAAATCAACATCCCATATTTTTTGTGTGCAAAGTGTTTATGTACACCGAGCAGTTCTGTGTTTTCCAGAAGCGTCTTGGTTTGGCAGTAGCATGTTTAAATATGTTCGGTTTGAGGCCACGGGCCTGATCCCGATCTCTCAAGTCAGGTTCAAACCCGAGCCGAGATCGGGTCTCAAATGTAGTCGGAGAAGGGCCAGGCTGAAATGCGAAACCAAACCGGCCCGATCAGAGATTTAGGCCGGAACGAATATGAAAGACGGCGAGTTAATTACTGGCAGGGTTTGGAACCTTCCTCCATGACTCGTGCTCACACCGCTTATTGGGACGGGCCGGGTTCAGGTCATACTCTCAGCCAGGCCAGGTTCAAATCTTGGGCCAGGTGTTGGTCACGGGATCGACCCGACTTGATTCCACCCAAATCCACACGGCCTCACCGACCCGGTCCGACCGACCTTACTTGTTTCACCCGACCCGATCTAATTTGACCCGATCCAATCCGATCCGACTCGATCCGATTCCACTCCGATCCCGCCCGACCCGGTTTAACGCAACCTTACCCTATGCTACTCGGCCCGTTCTGAGTTTTCGGTTGGGGTGGGATTGGGAGAATCATTTTGGCCGACCGGATGCAAAATTTAACTCATCGTGTCGGTCTTTGCGAAATAATTGAGAGTTGTTCTGGGGTTGGTTGCCAGTCTTCCGAGTCGGGTTGCGTTTTGTTTCAACATTTTCGTGTTCTGCAAGTTCTAACCCAAACATGTAGACGCGCTAACTGAACTAACCTGCAGAAGGGTGAACATTATGCTGCTCTCATATGACTCATCTATGTTATGAATGAGCTCCTGCTCCATGGGACAAGACCTTGATATGATTTTGCTATCATTACGCTTTTTACAGGTGACTGCAGTACCGCACAGCTGCGCAAAGCCATATTTACCAGCTAAATGCCTAAAATCTCTCTCGTTTATGTACGCCGGGGAATACAGCGCAGACACGTCATCTAAGCTGTTGAACTTTTAATCTAAATAGGGCTTTGACAATTGCGGAAATGTTACACATTAACTTCTCTAGTACCACTACATGTTCCAACGCGATGTCAGCAAACCCGCTGAACCTGTCACCTCAAGAAAAGAGAAGTTTTTAGCATATATAGTTCATACGCTGCAGAAAAAAGTATACCTGAATTAATGAGCAGAACGTAATACCTGAATGGTTAGGTTACAGAGAGTCGACGATGTTGCTTTTCTCGTCTGGAACGTACTGCAAGTATGAGCAAAGCAACAAACAACTGATCTTCATAAATGCACAATGTCTCGATGAGAGCTTTTCAGAGGCTTCGGAACTTTTCAGGAGACGGGGGAGTAATTTTCCTACCTTTTTCTCCGTATTGCTTATGCCATTTTTTATATCTCTTGGAAAGGCTGACAATGAAACGCTGAGCCTTTCAATTCCCAACAGAAAGTCAGGAAAAACAAATCAATGCCGACCACTTGTTTGTTGCTATGTCGCGACCTGTACGATTTTATACACGCAATACATATGTATTAAAAGACAATGCGTCAATTCGTCTTATCGCGATACTCTTCAGTTAGTTTGATGCTGACCGCTGAGTTTGCCAAATTTGACGTGACCGCGTGAAAGGTGTAAGACAAAGCCACCTGCATGCACACGCAGAGCTACATCTGTTTACTTACGCGAGTTATGACTAGCATTGTTACAGCCCGCTTTGTGTACACTTACCGTGAAAGCGCTCTCACTCGGGCCTTGAAGAAGGTCAGCGTGCACCTTCGTTTTGGGGTCAGCAAACCCGCTGACCGGTTCTTCTGTTGCCCGTGCTCGCACGCTCGCACTTTTATCGCTATTTGTGTTTGTCGTTTCGAGTGAGCGACCGTCAGTCGCAGACGGTGCATGAAATGCAATTAGTTGGGCCTCATTTATGGCCGTCAGAAGGAGTCCTTACTGGACTCCGTGTCTCCCCACCGCGGACTGCAGGGAACGCTACGGTCCATCACAGCCAATCATGTGCCGCGCGAGTGCCACGGGACCACCGAGAAGGGAGGCGATCTTTCCAGACACGTGATACTCTGTCACTGGCTGGGGTGGCTCGTAGCGTCGGCTGCGGTTCATCGTCAGGTGAAACGTACTTTAACCTCCATTTCAGCGCAACTCCGGCAACAGTCGAAAGCGAGGGCCTCCGTGAGCCAATTAGAGGGACGGAGCTCTTCACGTGACAGCTTTTCACGGCTCCGTGAGCCAACTAGAGGACGGAGGAGTGCATGCCGACGGCCCGCTGTCACGTGACTCGTTCCAACGCTATGATCGGCTCGTTGGGAGGCCACAACGTTTGCCGCGTGCCAAGTTACGCTGAAACGGAGTATGTGAGGAAAAGGAAGAAAGAAGTGCATTGACGCTGAGGAACAATGCCTCGTGGACGGTTGACGGCGATGCCCATTGCGATGAGTGCTTCTCGTCACAGTGATACCGCGATAGCGATTGTTCCACGCGGACAATAAATCGTTTCGAGGGCTCCACCAGGACGACACTGTAGATGTAGGATCGGAGACGAAATCTCTCTTGCCGTTAGCATGCTTTTGTGGGTATTCTTTTTGGCGACCGCTGGCAGAATTTGCACCCGCATCATAATAATCATCATCATCAACAAAACGGCAACAAAAATAATTAGGGCAAGCTGAAAAATTGGAACCACCCACACATCGAAATACAAAGTGGGTGAAGTTTGTTTTGTATAAGGGTGGGAAAAAAGAAAACCTTTGAAATTATTGATTTATTTCTGATTTAACAATTTTTCAAAGGTTTAGAGAGAATTATGCATAAAAGAATAGTACAGTTTCCGTGAGAAAAATGTTCTATTCTTACGTCCAGTCAGTATGTGTTTAGAAAAAGGTGGGAATATCTATAGATTTTTACAAAGCTTTCGATCGCCTCAATCACGATACGTTTGTTCAAAAACTTTTAAGCATTTTTGGTGTTCGCTGGCCTAGCAGTAGTTATGATAAAAATCTATCTGAAAAGCCGTTATCAGTGCGTAGAAATTATTAAACGACCAGCTCTCAGGCCGCCGACAGCTGGTATACTAAACGACACTGTAAATATTGATTATAAGTTATAACGTAACCAGTTATATAGTGCATGCAGACGACACAAGTTCTTTTTTATAGGCATTAACGCTGATCAAATTATGCGTAAGGCAAATAAGTCCCTAAATAAACTCAGTATCTGGGCAATATCGAAATATTTGCAAATCAATGTCAACAAAACCAAAGGCATGTTCTGTTTCGACCACGAAATACAAATTGTTCGTATACATCAACCTTTCTCATGGTGGAAATACTGTAGACATAGTAGGTAGCACAAAAGTACTAAATATAATATTTAATCCGCACATGGTTTAGGACGAAACTGTGTAACATATATGTAATACTAATGATGGTGCCGAACTTTTGCCAGAATCGAAAGTTCGGCGCCGAATCTCGGGATTCGGCAAAGCCGAGCTTTTGCCGGAGATTTTCCTAAAGATTCGGCAAAGATTCGGCAAAATACGTTGTTACCAGGCTTTTACGTTGAAATGTAGTTTTTTCTGGCGAAAAAAGGTTTTCTTGCTATTGTTTTCTGAACTTAAATGCAACATGTAATGCACATTGACGCAGTTACATAACTAAGTAAGGTGATATTCTACAAGATAATTGTATCGGTGCGTTTTTGTGTGTTTACTTGGCAATTTTAGAGTGACTTCTAGCAGAAGTGGCGTGACAACGAGGTCGGGTAGTGGTAGAGCACTAGGTAGGTAGCAGTAGCGGTGGGCCGGTGTGTGGGCCGGCGGCAGTCACGAATCACGCTACGAGGGGTTTCGGTTTTGAGGCATCATCGGCGCAAGCCTGCATGTGCGCGTACAATGTTAAAATGGGGGCAATAACGCTGGATCCTGACTCACCGCTCTGTGCGCAAAACCCGAACGCAACGGTTGCAGAGCCTTTACCAGAAAAGACAATATTATTGTTGTAAATATGCATGTTTTTTCGATTTGAGTGACTTTTTTGGCGTCAGCTTTGGCATAAGAGTGTGCGTCCTATATTAGCAACGGTTCGTTTTTAACCTTTAAAAAAATGGCAGTTTCTGGTGTTAGGATTCACACGAACGTTTAGGAAGATAGGATGTGTGCAACGTCGAGCATTATAGTTCCGTGTTTAGTTTTATGCAGATACAGAAAAATCGCTTGAAAATAACGCCTGAGTTGAAAAAGCAATCTATCATTCAATCGATCTTTATTTGTACAAAATAGAACGCGGGAAGCGTGCGCGGCTGGCAGAAAAGGTTACAAGCCCGTACGCTGAGGCGCCTGTCAGCCAACTTTCCGTGAGTTAATGAATAGACGCAAAACTGCAACAGTTTGACGTTTTGAGACGCGGACGAACAAATGGTACAGGAAGGACGAAAAGTATGGCCATTGGACTCGCAAATTAAGGGCGGCCCGCACACTCGCGCCGAGTGCGCAGAACAGCGGCACACACTACTTCTGAGCCGAAAACAGAATTGTTATAATTGCGAGGGAGTGCTTTGTCAGCCGTGGCCGGGTGCTGACGTTCCGTTATTTAATAATGCGACGATGATTTAAGAAAAAAATGAAATAACGTTTATTATTTCTATGGTTAACTTCTGATCACATGGTGAGGTCCTTTTGCGTGCCGTTCGTGGCGTGCCTCCGATCGTTCTGTTCGGAGCGGTTTCTTGTTCCCAGGCAGGCGCTGTCGGCAAAGTTCCAGTTCTCGCTCTCGCGAAGGCGTAAACAGGCTGGGCCCGCAACCCCGTGCCATAGCCCGTGCGCTTGCACCGCGCGCTCGCGAAAAGTCACCGCATTGAGGATCCATTACAGATCCCCGCCGAGGCAAGACAAACAAGTAGACAAACGAGCTGGGCCAAGCTGACGGTCGTTAAAGTAATTTGTCGGCCATTGTTTCAACTACCTCGTTGCATCACTGGAAAAGTCGAATTAAAATCGCGTCATCCAGAATGGACCGCATCATTTGTTATTTGCGCAGTGGACTGCGTAACTTACTGGTCGATTTTCTATCGTTGAGGCACAAAGTAGTAAAGAGAGATCCATCACTCGCTCACAAACAAAGCGGCTTCACCGCGTCGCTACTCACTCCCACACCTCGCCGTAACCACTGATTGTACACAACGAGCTTGAGTTGGTTGAATTACGCTGCACCACCGTGCACTGCACGATAGTAACCGCACGACTGCACCGACTGCACGGCGTCCATTTGCAATTCACAGCCCCTTTGGTCCCGTCGCCGTCCTCGCGCCCGCGCAGAACATTTGCCAGAATTTTTGCCGAATCTTTGCCGAACTTTCCTTCAAAAGTTCGGCATTTGCTCAGACTTTTGCCGAATCAGAAGTTCCGGCAGATTCGGTCCATCGCTACTCGTAATACACTGTCGAGGGCTGTGGGTATTATATCTAAATATCGAAGTATGCCGCCCAGTGGCGTCGCAAGGGGGGGGGGGGGGGGGGCGGACCGCCCCACATTGGTGCGCAGGGCTCAGGGGGTGTCGCGGCTGAACGGCTGAGCGGCTGTCTCGGACGGTAGATGTCGACTATGCCGATACGAGAGCAGGGGGGGGGGGGGGGGGGGGGGGTGAGGGGAGTCGCGGCGGGCCATGCGACAGCGGGTGGTTGGGGGGGGGGGGGGGGGCAGTCGCGGTGGTCCACGCGAGAGCGGGGGGGGGGGGGGGGGGGGGGTCATCGGCGGGTTCTGCCGCCCCGGGTGCCGCTGGCCCTCGTGACGCCGATTCTCGATGCTGCCGACTTCTGTTATGCCCCTCTTACACAAGTCTATTTTTTACTCGCACTACCACTATTGTTTATTAGTCCGGGGAAAAACAAGCGCTACAAATCTCAAAGAAATACATACTCTTCTGAGAAAAAAGTAATTCGTATTATATGTCACGCAACATGCGAGAGCCATTCACAACCATTGTTTATTAGGTTCAATGTTGTTCATATATTAAATCATTACCACTTACAAAATTGCTCTTGTCTATGAAATATCTTTTAGACACGATTACAATATTTACAAAACAATTTCCACCTATAGAACCTTGAGAATCAGTTTATGGAACTCACGGTGCCAAGACCTGGTTAGTGCCGCACTCCAGAACTGTGTTAACCAGATGTTAAGATCTACCCGCTCCCGGCTTCTAAAACCTTTTTTTGTTAACTTAATATAGAAATATTGAGCGAGTTCCCCAAAAGTTATCTTCACTATTTCTCTGGTGTTTTTCCCCACAGGTGCCATAAGGTTGATTTATGAATAGGTGGAAAGTGTTTTGTTTCATTTTTCCTACATCTTTTCTTGTGATGCTTCATAAATATGTTATACGTTTGTGTTTTTTTTATAATGTGTTTCTTTTGCTGCGGGGGAGGGAGAGGGGGATGGGGTAGAGGCTCGTCAATTAACAAAATAAGTTGCAGCTTTTCTTTACCTCCCTTATTTGAATTTGAATTTGAAGCAAAGTTTAATGCGACCAAGTGTCTATACTCAACAGAGGGTGACTGTTTCGAGAGCGGGACGTGTGATTGTTTTACTTTCATGAGAGAAACCGAGAACAGTCAAGCTTGAACGTATATAGGAGCAATCGTCAAACAAGCTTGTGGATAAAAAAAAAAAACGCGACTATAGTAGGTTACAAGCAGACTTGTACGTAATCCGTTACAAGTAACGGAATTACTTGTAATCCCTTACATTTATCAGTAATTTTGTAACGGAATAATTACATATTTCCTGAAGTAATTTTAAAGTAATTCCCTTACATTTTTTACGTAACGGATTCCTTGTAATCCGTTACATTTTTTTCAAAACCGACCCCCCCCCCCCCCCTTTTTGCCTTTTCCAAGAAAGGGTTGCTTTTATTTTGGTGAAGTCGAGCGCAGTGACACTGTCGCGCGAATGGACCAGCGCAAAGGGAGGCTTAGCACTCTTCAGTTTCGCAAGGCCTTTGTTTGCAACACCAAGCCCCTGAATCTATTTTTTAGACCCTAATAACAATGTCAAAAAATCCAAATAAACATTTCTACACACACAAAAAAAAAGAAGGGGGAAGGGGGGGGGGGCAAGTTATATCCGCTTTTTTAGTCCCTTTGTTTTTTCTTTGCGATCGAAGACGGGAGAGGCACACAATCACCAAGTGATTGTGTGCCTCTTCGAGAAGTTCGAGGTGGTAAGTGCACAGACAAGAATTAACGATGTCCTTCTCGGTTATAGTGACTACGACCATTTTCATAATGTCACAACACGAGACAACGCTCCGTTTACCCTAAAATCCACTAAAAGAGATGAGATAATATGTGAAGGTGTCATTGCCACAAGCATCCTCGTTCGTTGCTGCACACTTATCATCTTCTCTTATAAACCAGGATGTATTTTTTTGTTGTTTCTTTCACATTATTTTACCGTTTTAAAAGCTACCTACTTTTTTGAAGTCGAACTTCTAGGGTTGGCCCACTTTATTCGTGAATTCCAGCCAGGTTACCTCCATCTCAGTCACCCTTTTTGTGAGTCAGCTTTTTGCGAGCACTTGGGAAATGGTAACAGTCCATCCTTTTTGCTTCTTCCTGTTTTTACCCCAGCAGGACGCATCTTATCTCAAACAGATATTCTTTACTAATAAAACACAATGGTGGCTGACGTAGACTTGATATTCTGGGCTTGAGGAGAGAGTGAAACTCGTGAGTGGGGCCATAGCACGGCTTACTTAGTTTTCTGCCCTTCGCTGCCCGTGGCATCAGCGGACGTCTATCTGGAGAACACCGGAGTAAACTGCAGTCTGTTCGTGCTCCATGCGTTTTTGAACGGCACCAAGAAAGGTACACACGGCAAACGTGCGTTTACATTTCCTTGTTTTAACCGACGTTCTAACTAATTGTTATAATGAGTGTCCCTTTTTTTTATTACTTATATTTATATACTGGAAACTTTTTTTGTGTTCACCAACGTCTCAACCGAGGCTCGACCTGTTCAGAACCAAAGGAAGAAGAATATCGAGCCAAACCTTATTTATTATTTCATTATAACCTTACTGTTACAGCTATTGGGCAGGAGATCGAACTATAGGGGGCGCTCTGACCCGTTTGTTGTCCCCACCCTTGGTGTTTACTCAACACAAGGCCTACGCACATGCCCACAGGCCTTAGTGGGCATGTCCATGTCATCTTCTACAATAGAGTTCGGGGCACAGTTTAATGTAAAAAATACTAACAATCGACGAAGCGACGTTAAGTGCCGGATCTATCCCCAGAGAATGCGAGCTTGACCCACTTCGGCTTTTGTGCGGAGCTGGGACCGTGCATGCTGCATTGTTCATGCAGGCCGCAGTGGAAACAAAAGAGCCCCTTGTTAGAGGCGGGGCTTGTGCCGCACGTCCGGGAGCTTCCTGGCTCGTGACGACGACCATTCCCCGAAGTGAAGAACCCAGGGGTCCAGTGGAGGTGGGAGAATTGGTAACGTAACGAACGGTTTAATTACATGGTTGCGATACAGTCGTCAAATCCGAGAGAACTCCTGAGCAGACTCGCGCTCCGCCTTATATAGGGTCCGTTTTCTCCCTCACTCCCCGCCAGGGCAGCAGGTGCGCAGCAGCAACCCGCCGTCAAGTGCGTCGTAGCAAAGTCCGCCGCGTCGTAGCCAGAAGTGCGTCGTAGCCATGGTCCTCCGCAATTAGGTCATGCCTCTCTCCCCTTCCGGAGCGCGCCAAGCCCCACGCACGCACACACGTCCCGTTGACGTCACGGACTCGTCGAGACCTGTCTTCTCCGCAGTTAGGCCCGGCCTCTCTCCCCTTCCGGAGCGCACCAAGCCGCACGCACGCACACACGTCCCGTTGACGTCACGGGCACGTCGAGACCTGTCTCCGCAGGCGCAGACACGTAGGCGCCGGGTCCGTACTCCTCGAGACTCGTTTCGCGTAGGCCCCGTCCAGCAGGCGACGTTCCCGGACAGATCATGACTCGTTTCCGCCGCGTTGAAACTCGGAAGAAGGTCGCCGAAGGTTCCATTCTTAACAGCCCCTCCGGGGCCAGGGAAACCTCGAAAGGCCGGTGGTACGATCGCTGGCCTGAAGAGGTGGGCTTGGAGTAGGCCTTGAGAAGACGCTGCAAGCACCCAACAAACTCCCAAACCTCTTACAACGGAGGCATTAGCGGAAACGTCCCACACAACACCACGCCACACCGCAGTCAAACGCTCGGAATTCGCCAGAGACCCGCCAGACTGGACTACGGATTACAAAAATTTGCAAAAAAAACTACAAATTTAAAACCTTAGGACAATTGCGGGTATCGAGACCCGCTGTCGCCAAAACACAACTCATTTTTCCAAAGAGGTCACTATGAACAAAATACAAAAGACAAAAACTTTTTGCAATTTGTGAGGTCTTGTTGGGGTTTTAACGAAGTGCCCCCACTTTGATCCTCATTCCCGTGGATGACGGAGACCTCTGAGATCATCACTCCCGCTTTTGGTGATACCAGAAAAATCTGCTCAACCCATCGGCATTGCCGTTAAATTTGCCTTTCCTTTTTCTTGCCCTGAAGTCGTAGTGATCGATTTTCACGTGATTTCTAGACGTGAAAATGCGGTCCTTATAGCGCCGAAAAAACAATCCGCCTTTTTCATGCCCCGTCACATTGGTCCTAGCAATCTCCTGAGCTGTACCGCGAAACCCTGACACACTAGGGTCGCTCTTCTGCTCGACTGTCAAAGACACTCCGTCTGCTCGTAGCAGAGGACCAAAGTTACGTGACGCCGGAGCTACGAGAGATCTTTCACTGATCCCGTCTTCCTCCGCCTTTTTCGCCGGCTCGTTGGGACGGCGTACACTTTCTAGTGCTACGAGGTCAGGCTGTTCTACAACCTGGTCCCTCTCATCCCGTTTCTCTGCCTCGAACTCTGGTAGTGCCTGCTCCCCGACAGCTGCCTCTGGCTCTGGATCACTCGTCAACAAAGGGGCGAGCTGACGCGATTTGGACCTCGTACCTGACTGAACTAGTCCCTCTCCCAGTTGTTGACCCCTCTCGCGCAGCAGGAATTCTGACCGGTTAGAAAACAAATAAGGATACTCCAACGGGACTGTTTGCGAGACAGCCGCCTCTGTCACTAGCTCTCCGAACGGGCCAGTTATCCTTACCGTCGCCATAGGCAGACAGACACTGTGCTTTTCGAGCAGCTGCTTGATCCAAACTACCTTTCCAGTAAAATCGGATGTCGTTACATACGACGGATGAACAACGTCCATCGTCGCTGCACTGTCACGAAGCACCCTGCACGGCTTTCCGTTTACCTGGAGCTCGTGAAGATAGGGACGAAGGAGCTCCAGGTCCTCGTCACTACCGGTCACGGTCGAGAACACAACCCGCGGTTTCTTACATCTGGCCGCTGTGTGTCCCGGCTCCTGACAGTTGTAGCACAGGAACGGCTTCCTAGCCTCGAACTGCCCTGTTTGGCTTTTCCGCGCCTCGTCTCCGTTCGAGTGTTCTGCGCTCTTTTCTGGGACCTTTTGTCCTGCTTCGGGCTTCTCGGGCCCGTTTTCTCGCGAGCCGTTTCCCTGTCGGAAGGTCTTGCGCTGATCGCTCCGGCCGGGTTCGCTTTCCTCTCCGCTCAGCTTTCTACGCGTTGCGTACTCTTCGGCTAGCTCAGCGGCCCTTTCGACAGTGTCGACTCCTACCCTGTCCTGCACCCAGAGCTTGACTGACTGCGGAATGCTACGAAAGAACTGTTCGAGGCACACACACTCGACTACCTTGTCTCGGCTTTCGTACACTTCCTCGCTCTTCAACCATTCTATCAAATTGGTTTTAAGCCCGTAAGCGAATTCCGAGTAGCCCTCGCTGCTCTTTTTGGATGCGTTTCTAAACCTTTGACGGAACGCCTCGGCAGAAAGGCGGTACCGTTTCAAAAGGCTGGACTTCACCTTGTCGTAGTCGTCCGCGTCTCCAGCACTAAGGCGCGCGACAACCTCTGCAGCCTCACAGGGCAACAAAGTCAAAAGCCGTTGCGGCCACGTTTCTGGGGCGAAGCTCAACTTCTCACATGTCCTCTCAAAGTTCACTAAGAACAGGCCCACGTCTTCCCCAACTTTAAACGGCTGCATGAGCTTCTTCATTTGATACGACTCGGTCTCACTTGCTCGCACCGGAGTCCCAACTCTACTGTTCTGTGAGTTTAATCGCTGTTGTTCCATCTCTAACTCTAACCTTTTTAGCGCTGCTCGTTCCTCTCTCGCTGCAGTCTGCTCCCGTTCCCGTTCCTCTCGCTGCAGCCTGCTCTCTCGCCGCAGCCTGCTCTCGTTCTCTCTCGCTGCAGTCTGTTCTCGTTCCTCTCGCTGCAGCCTGCTCTCGTTCTCGTTCTCGTTCCTCTCTCGCTGCAGCCTGCTCCTGCTTCTCTCTCGCTGCAGCCTGCTCTCGATCTCGTTCCTCTCTCGCTGCAGCCTCGCTCTTAGCGTTCAGAAGCAGTTCCCACGCAATTTTAATTTCCTCTGCTTCCGCGCTGTCTGAAATTGCTTTACTGATCTCAGATTTCTTCATCTTTTGCTCCACCTCCACACCCAATTCTTCACACAAACAGAATAAATCTGTTCTCAGTAACCTCATCAGATCCATGATCGCTGCTCTTTAGCTTTGGCTTTGTTCTAAAACTTGTCGCAAGGTTGTACACAAACCCAGCGCACGAGTCAAAACTTAAGGATTCCCAGCAGTTCAAAATTAATTACCCATAATCTGAAGCCTGGCGAATCTCAAAGCAAAGTCCAAACGCTCACCCGCAGATGTAGCACGATGTCGCATGGTCCGATCCCAACCGCTGCCAACCAGTTGTTAGAGGCGGGGTTTGAGCCGCACGTCCGGGAGCTTCCTGGCTCGTGACGACGACCATTCCCCGAAGTGAAGAACCCAGGGGTCCAGTGGAGGTGGGAGAATTGGTAACGTAACGAACGGTTTAATTACATGGTTGCGATACAGTCGTCAAATCCGAGAGAACTCCTGAGCAGCCTCGCGCTCCGCCTTATATAGGGTCCGTTTTCTCCCTCACTCCCCGCCAGGGCAGCAGGTGCGCAGCAGCAACCCGCCGTCAAGTGCGTCGTAGCAAAGTCCGCCGCGTCGTAGCCAGAAGTGCGTCGTAGCCATGGTCCTCCGCAATTAGGTCATGCCTCTCTCCCCTTCCGGAGCGCGCCAAGCCCCACGCACGCACACACGTCCCGTTGACGTCACGGACTCGTCGAGACCTGTCTTCTCCGCAGTTAGGCCCGGCCTCTCTCCCCTTCCGGAGCGCACCAAGCCGCACGCACGCACACACGTCCCGTTGACGTCACGGGCACGTCGAGACCTGTCTCCGCAGGCGCAGACACGTAGGCGCCGGGTCCGTACTCCTCGAGACTCGTTTCGCGTAGGCCCCGTCCAGCAGGCGACGTTCCCGGACAGATCATGACTCGTTTCCGCCGCGTTGAAACTCGGAAGAAGGTCGCCGAAGGTTCCATTCTTAACACCCTCCTCCCCCTCACCGGAGAACACGAACTCAGGCCGAACGCTGACGCCGCGTTCGGTTATGTCAACCGACGCTGAATCATTGTATTTGTTGTCTCCATCCGTGTAGTTCTAAAGTTAACCGCTTGGGGTGTCACGGTCGCTCCTCCTCCCCAATATGTTTGCTATTGTGTGGCAATATATGTCGGTATAGTAAGTTGGACATAAATCAATACTTATTCTAGTTTTGGCTAGATGTATGATGACTTTCTACAGCTTCGCGGCAACGGCTGCAACGAGGAAGCTTTGCTTTATCTTCGAGGTAAATAGTACTTCCGTTGCTTCGCTGAAAAAGCTTATTGCAGAGCATGAAGCATTCGTGAGGAACACTATGGCACTCCCATCCAGTGCCTCAGTTTAGAGGGTGTTCAGCGTAGCAGTCAACATATTGAGTAAGAAATAATGCAAAATGTCTCACGAGGCTTTCGAGAGTCAGTTGTTGCTCAAAAATACTCAAGGTCATTAAATGGAACAGGTTGCAACAATAAGAACTTGAATAACTCTCTTCCCTTTTTTTCTTACTTGAGGACAATAATGTTGAAAGTAACGCCAAGAAAGTAACGGATTACTTTTTGCGGTAACGGTCAGTTACTTTTATGTGAGGGTAATTGTAATTGTAATAAATTACAATTTAGCTTTGAGTAATTGTAAATGTAATTCCTTACTATTTTTCAGTAACGTGTACAAGTCTGGTTACAAGTCAAGAAGGTAGCGGCAAATGCCCCTCAAAGGGAATTATATATCCCTCCGCCACCTCCGCATCCAATAGCGTCCCATCGTTTCCGTGACGTCGCGGCCAACGCGCGAGGAGGGTCTTGCCTTTTTTGCTTTATTTTCGTCCTTTTTTATATTTGCTTTATCTTTCGACTCTGACTTAGCATTGTGGAAGCCACGAGAGGGAGATTAGAGTCTTCCCCTCCGATCGAAACAAAGACGACTTTTGGGGATTAGGTCCCCCCTCCGATGAATACAAAGACTGCTTTCAGGGGCTCGGTTCCCCCCGATGAATACAAAGGTCGCTTTCTTAAAAAGTGGGGGTCGAAGACAAGTTGCCACCACTCTGTGGCCATTATCTATCCATTGAAGCGGAACAAGGAGCGTTTCCAGTGAACTCTTCTTTCGACTGCGGAGAGATTTGAAACCGGCGCATCACGCTTGTGGGAGGAGCTTCTCCTACCTTCTTGACTTGTAACCGACTATAGTTTCGGTGCGTAATTTTCGGTGTTTCCTGATTTTTCAGTTGAAAGTTTCATATTTAATTGTCTTTTCGTCCACCATCTTTCACAGATTTTTTAGTCTCCCATGTAGTTAAGAATCCAAATAAACATATCCGGGAAGTTAAGTTCACATAAATATATGAGGTTTCACATAAATATGTCACATAAATAATAAAATACGCACTTTTGCCTACAAAAAAAGCACACACACAAAAGGAAAGAATGCTGAAAACGATTGCTCAGATTTGTCAGCCTTGATTCGAAACGCAGAGCCAGAAAACCGCTTGTGAACTCCAGGTTCAAAAATGTCGGAAGGGGGCGCCCGGGTTTGAACCGGGGACCTCTCGATCTGCAGTCGAATGCTCTACCACTGAGCTACACCCCCGACGCGAGCAAGGCCAAGAAGGCGTTTATCTCGAGGGCGTTCGTCGAAGGTCAGCAATTTCACTCTTTCTTTGAATAAAGAGTAAAAAAACACCTGTCTGACTCCCTTCCGCTTGGCGGCACGAGCACTGCGCCGTCGTCAGGGAGACTTTTAACGGTGCCCCGAGGAGGTTTCTGGGATCACCTTAGTATGGCGATAACTCGCTCTGCGGAGCTCTAACATGGGCGTACCAACCGGGGGGCAGGCAGGGGGCGCCGTGCCCCCCTCTCCCCCAGTTCTCAGAGTGGGGGGCAAGGCAGTGCGTTTTGTCCCCACCGAAACAAAAAGCAGCCGCCACTGGGCAGGGCAAACACTGTCCGGTGGCGCCCAAGAGATGCCATGGGGCACCGCCCCCCGACCCTGGGGGGGGGGGGGGTCTGGTTTGCCCCCTGCTCAAAAACAAGTTGGTACGCCTCTGGGCTCTAAGCATCCTGGGCCTCTAAACTCGTCAAACACAAAGTTGGGGCCGAAGTTGACGGAGCGCACCAATTGGCCTATCACGACGATGACTTCGCGCTTTTTTCGCCGACGTCCAATCGGCACGCTCTGTGAACTTTCGGCTCCAACTTTGTGTTTGACGAGTTTAGGGCCCCTAGAAATCCATAAATCACAACGATGCGTGGCCGATTTGCCCCCACTAAAAAAGCGATCAAAGATCGAACACACCGAGGTCATCTCCGACGATGGAGAGAGCATTGTTCCGGCAGCAAGGACAACATGTGACCAATGAAAACGCGACATTTCGTTGAGATTGCAAATGCTGGTATTACAAAATGTGTATGATTTTGTAGATGATAAAAGCAAATGAGAGTAGTCGAAAAATTGTAATTTTTTCGCGGAGAGAGAACATAGTACTGCAATGATCGTCTCAAAAACAGCTCATTATGTTTTCCTTTGCTGCGGGAGTGACGTGTCCGGTCGTCAACTCTCGAGCACGCGCTCGCATTTTTTTGTTTTGTTTTATTTATTTATCCATATACCCTTAAAGGCCCTCGTGAGAGCATTACATAAAGGGGGGGGGGGGGTGCTGCATGGTTAAGTTTCATACAATAATTACACAAACAAGGTAAAATAAATATACACACTTAACACGAGTTCACATAAAAACACGCAGGCAAAAAAAAAAAAACAACATTAAGCACAATAAACACATTTCAAGATTAAACCATGTTGTTTAATCAAATAATCTCGATAATTCCGTTTTGAATGCGTCAGAGTTTTCAATTGTTACGATGACATCAGGCAGTTGTTCCAGTCGACAATTGTCTGGGGAAAGAAAGAGTCGTTGAATGCGTTCGTGCTACCAGATAAGCGGGCGATTGTTCGAGAATTTCCTTGTCGTTTCGATGATCGGAGGGGAGAACGCAGTAGGGCGTCGCGAAGCGTTGGATGATAATAGTAAATTTTGTGAAGGGCTGAAAGGCGTGCAATCTTACGGCGGACTTGTAATGGTGGGAGGTTCAGTTGATTTGTTAGAGTAGATACGCTGATGGTGCGGTCATGGTCGGACAAGATAAATCTTGCTGCCCGGTTCTGGACTGATTCCAGATTGTTAATAAGGTAGATCTGATGAGGGTCCCATACCGATGCCACATATTCTAGTTTTGACCTTACGTATGTGTTATATGCCATTTTCTTTACATGAGATGGAGAGGCTTTTAGGTTGCGTCTAATGTAACCCGGAGTTCGGGATGCTCTAGCTAGTAATGTTTTCAATGTGGTCAGACCAGGTAAGGTTCGCTGTCATTGTTACACCGAAGTATTTATAGGAGTCTACAGCCTCAATCGGATCGTTTCCTATTCAGTATGAAAATACTGATAATGATTGTTTACGAGTAAAGCGAATTAATTTACATTTTGATTTATTCAGTGACATAAGCCAGTTATTACACCATGTGCTAACTTTGTTCAAATCGCTTTGTAGCACATGGTGGTCATTCTGATTAACAATTTTATGGTAAAGTACACAGTCGTCGGCAAGAAGTTGAATCGTAGTCCGGGCTCTATGGACAGCGAGCCTCGCGCATTCGAGGTATCACTCCGCGGTTGCACCGCGGTCGGAGGCGCGAGGATCCTTTGCTCGCTATTGACGGCTGAGTGTTCCTGGTTTCGGAACATGCTCCACCCATCGTCCGAGAAAACCTCAGTGTGTTGCGACCTATGCATTTTTTTTTTTTTAACAGGGAGATTGGTTGTGTATTATTATGATTTACGGATTTCTGAGGACGCTTAGAGCCAGCTGAGTGAGTTATTGCCATATCTAGGCGATCTCAGAAACCTCCTCGGGGCACCTTTAAGCATGAAATGCTTCTTAACGCAGCCCGATACTCTCAGGAATTTGTTCGTTCATCTGTCCGTCCGTGCGATTCCCCCGATAAACTTAGCGGGGAAATAGACCTTTCTCAAAAGTGCGCGCCATCTTGTAACTGCTGCGCCAATTATCTGAGTCCGCCCTCGTTTGAGCAAGTGCTCTGAGCATGTATCGGGCGCGAAGGCTGCGTATGCGTATGTAGATGAGCCGAGTTCAGCACGAACTCGGCTCCACTCGTGTCGAAAACGACTGCCATGTCAGCGTTCGGCCCGGTATCGGATCCGATCTCATCCTCGGTGCCCAAGAAACGGCGGCCGCCGATGTTACTCGAATGGGTTTTGAAAAGAGTCTACTGACGGCACGATATCACGTGGCCCAACAACTCGACACCGTGACGTCACATCATCTGACCACGTCGGCAGGTCACGTGACGTCAATTTGCCTAATAAACCTAGCGGGCAAATTAATACACACCATGCTCTTCGCTCCCCGTAACACGTGTCTGTTGTGGACTAAAAGTGAGGGGGCTGAGATGTCCGTGGCTTGGGGTCCGGAGAGGGGAGGGGTGTGGGGGTTGAAAATGCATGTGTATTCGCGGCGAGAAGTTTCGGTTTCGCCATCTAGCGGATGCGCGGCACAACTCAAAGTGAGGACGCCGCCGTTGCTTCTCAGCGCTGAATAGGCTTTCGTTCAGCCTCGCTAGTAACTACAATATATTATTTTTAAATTTCTTTTCTATAGCATATTTTTGCATTCGTCGCGGACGATTACAAATTCTGCGTAGACAGATCTTCGTTCCAGGCTTCAATGCTGCTAACTGGAGAGTCGCTATATTTTTGTCCTGGGCAAAAGCACGGTGAAGACGCCCAGTTTTAACTCACGAGTGTTTTAAATTTCCATCTTATTTTCTCACTTTAATAGACAGTGTTAGAAAAATTCTTTCTCCCACTTCCTTGGATAACAATCAAAGGCACCATTGTTGTCCTGGTTTCCTCCCTTGAGAGTAACTTACTAGTTCTCTGTATCCCGATTTTTGAATCTTTAAAAAAATGAGAGGCAGTCATGTACCCATTTGCTTTTATACACATCTTGGCCTTTACCAAGCTTAATAAAATCACCAGCAGCACCCCGTTAATTATTTTAGTAATTACAGTGAAGTAAATGCTCCCAGCATATATAGTGTGGATGATTGGGTATTTACAGAGTTAATGCAAAAATAAATGTTGCATTCGGAAGAGGCACACAATTTAAAAAAACTAACTCGAATTAAAAAAAATAAAAACAAATCAATATACACAATTAAAATTGGACGAAAAAAAATTATCGGCAAGCTTCTAGTCGAAATTGTTTTGCCAAATTATCTTTATCAGCAAGTCATTTTGTTAAGATCGTGCATTTAAGCCAACAGATCATTTCATCGACAGCTAACACTTCAATGATGACAGACATTTGGAACATTGCACAGATGTAGATGTTATGTGATGACCGTAATGACAATATAACAAAAAGAGAGGAGATGTCGGATTTCTTTATATCTGGCCTGCGAGTGAAGAAAGTACTTTTGAGGTCCAGTTATAATTCTTGTCAATAAAACACAACAAGCCCTAGGATCACAGCCAGTATTTTGGGACGTTATATGACATTTTGTCTTGCTGACCATAAGCCGTCTAGAATAATGAACACTCGTAGTATTAAGCATAAACGTTCATCAAGGCACCTTTTAAGTTTTATTGCACGAAAAAAAAAAATCCCAGTGGCGTCTACCGGTAGGTGAAATAGTAAAACATCCAGCATAGGTTACTTTTTTTCCTCCTCTCGATCACAGCACTATGCCGCAGCAACTGCACCGTAAGAAAGGCAAGACTTGTTCGAATGTGGGATCCTCAGGACCCGATTTGTTGAACAGACACAGGAGCGTTCTTTCGTTTCGGACATCATGAAGGGACTGTTCATTCTTTCACCCTTACAGTGCCACAGGTGACACGGACGGCACGGCGAAAGAAATTCAGGTGCGGGGCAAAAGCAAAGGCAGATTATCGGATTATCGTTGGAGCCGAGTCTCGCCAGTGAAATCCGTACGGTGAACGAAACAGACACCCGCGAAGAAAAGCAAAACATAATAGAAACTACAACACGACTGAGGCCAGATTCACGAAACGATCTTACGTTAAAAATGTGCTTACGACAAAACATAAGAACAAATTCGTAGTCACGAAACGAAATGATCGTAAGTTTTGCACAGGTTACGATGGAATCCTACGAGCAGCTCCGGAGTTCGAGATCACAATCGTGCTCGCCCCAGTTGTTTTCCTTCCCAGTTGTTTTTCTTCGGATATGAATGGAAACTTATACGTTTTTCGGTCGCGTATGTTGTGTGTCACCACTGAGAAAGCAATAACGAACCACCGCGCCGCGTCTGAAAACAAGCAATCACGCCGTACCGCTATGGCGCTCGCGATGCAAACAAACCGGGCATCCTAACATTCTGGGTATTTGCGGGTATCATGTGACATTCACGTGCTGCTCAGTGGCGCCCCCTAGCGTGGTTCTCGCCACAAATATTATAAGATCGGCTAGATTTTTTTTTTTTTTTGGGGGGGGGGGGGGGGGGGATTTGAAACTTTACAAGCCTCCGCTTTGAATACGCCACTGCCTGCAAGAAACCTGCCGTTTTTCCGTGGAATAACTCATCTCTCTTGACTCGCACGCGCCTCTTCATCTGCTACCCTAGACCCCGCACGATCTACGCAACAGACCACCACTCTCAAGAAGTCGTACGTTGAACGCCTAATATTTATCGTCGGCAAGCCTCTCTGTCGTACATTATCTTTGTCACCCTCTGCTCAGACTTTGCCATAAACCTCTGGGGCCACATAACAAGTCATTCATCTAACGAGAATATGATGCAAAAACTTAATGTATTTATCTTCTAAGAAACCTACCGTTCTACTCTCGGCTCAGACAGATTTATTGTCTCGTGCACACCATTCCGTACGCTACCGTAAACTCCGCTCAAACTACGGGTCAAACTCTGCCATAAACTTCTGGGGCCACATAATAAGGCCTTTCATCTAGCAAATAGGTGTTACCAAGACCTCACGTCTTCACCGTCAACAAGAAACCAGCCGTTCTCTGTCGAATAACTCATCTTTCTTGCCTTGTGCACACCCCTTCGTCTGCTGCCATAGGCCCTGCATGATCTATGGGACATTTTATCACTCCCACAATCCTCTGGAGTCACATAACAAGTCACTTATCTAAAGAAGTTGTGTTACGAAGACCTAGCGTCTTTACCGACTGAAACAAACCTCCCGTCCTTCTGTCGAATAAATAATACATCTTGTCTTTTAGATGTATCTTCTGCTGTTATACACCTCGCACGGTGCACAGCCTAGACCACCTTTTCCAAGTAGTTGTATACGACAAACGCCTAATATTTATTGTCGACAAGTCACAATTCCTTCTCTGCCGTTCACTATCTCTGTCACCCTCTGCTCAGACTCTGCCATAAAAATCTGGGGCCACGTAAAAGGTCATACATCTAACAAATATGTACTACCAAGACCATTACGTCTCCACCCTATGCAAAAATATCCTGCCGTTTTTCTGTCGAATAACTTATATCATTTGTCTCCTACACGCATCTTCGTCTGCTACCACAGACCTCGCACGATCTACAGGAGGCCACTGCTCTCAAGAAACCCTGTACGACCAACGCCTAATATTTATCGTCGTGACGCCACTTTCTTCTCTGCCGTCTGCTCGTCTCTCGCTTTTGTTTGATTCGTCTTGTCTGATGCTGCTTGAGCCGTGCGTCAACCTGTCCGGTGACTTTCTCCCCGCCACGCACGCATCCTGCCCTTGCGTCGACGTGACCTAATTTCCAGCTTCCCGCCTCCGAGCGCGCTGGCAGCGCGGTGTTCTGAAACGGAGCTGGAAAAACCCGCCATTTTGAGGTGGGAAAACACAGGCTGTACACTTTCTTTTCCTTCGGATCCATCTGGTAGTTTTTGTACTATTTTGCTTGGGCTCTACGGCGTTAGTCAATGGACGGCGACCTCGTTGGAAGGGCCCTGACCTGTAGCGGCCATCTTGAAGTCATTGTTATGGGCAGTTGATTGCCGTTTTTTTTAAATGTTGAAGTACTATTTCATGCGGATCTTCCAGGGAGTAGTTTGCGCAGAAATGACTGCACGCTTACTTCCTTTCAGAGCAGGTAAAAAACCCAATCACTGCGGTCCGTGGCAGGAACTTAGCAGATTAGAAAGCCGAATGAAATACCAGCAGAGACAAATAAAGGCATTGTGTCATATCTGTGCCGTGGGACAGGGCATGACGTCTCACTGGCTTACGTCATGATCAGTGCTGCTGCATTTCTCCTCGCCAGTCTTTTAGCTTCTACCGTAGATCACAGTGATTGGGTCATCAAATGAGTTGTAAAAGAGCCACTGAATGCCACAACCGTACCGCATTTCATAGCCTCTGTTTAAACTCAAGAAGTGCCACAGTCGAGCTCTATGAGTGGTCTGTGTCAATCACCTGAAATTCACAAGAACAAAAAACAAACAAACAAACAAACAGAAAAAGGTGTTGCGAAACGCATACGCGATTTTCGCTAGGGTTTTATAGGAAGTGTATAAAGATAGATATCGCCGAATCGTTTTAATTGGGTGGTTGTTTGCGCCACCTAGCCATTAGTTACAGCCTGGAACCTGATTCTGAAACGATACTTCAGGGTTTCAGTCCTCTACGAAAATTTAATGGCTTTAATGCGCACATGAGCCAACGATCGGACATCTTTTTGCTTTGTAATATAATCCAACTATTTATCTGCCGTTTTATGTTTTCTTTTTTAATACAGAATTGCCTTCTTCGAAGCGTTATAAAGAGTTTTTCGGTTGGACTAAACGTTGATCAAGGGTAAAGACATCAGAATGCACTGATTCGTATTTAAGTATTAATATGACGAAGAAATTATAATCTTAAAAAACCATACCGCTTGAAGTAATTAAAAAATACAAAAATTTGACGCGCGAGTATGCATGTAGGCTCATCAATCTGTTGTAAAATGCTGCCAAAACGTCCACTACTTGTGGAACTAACGAACGCCCCAGTGAATGTGTTGATGCCGGTTTTACTCAGAAATTCTGAATCACGAAGTTGATAGGAACAGGTGTTTCTCTCTTGGAGCATCCTACATGAACACAATTCAACACAGCTCAGTAGAGAACTTTACAGCGTGTGGCGGTTCCGTTAATCAAGCAAATAGAAAGTCTCCCACTGCGACAATCAGTATACAGACATGATAGTTTGTTTCCGAACATCTAATTAAGACTTGTTGTTTTCCCTCACCTAACCATACCGTAGTTGACTGCCAAAGAAACCAAGTGAGAGAGAGAGAGAGAGACAGAGAGAGAGAGAGTGAGAAGAGAGAAAGAAAGAGAGAGAGAAAGAGGGAGAGAGAGAGAGAAGTTGGTGAAAGTTGGCTGACCCGGCAAAGTTAGTCGGTACTCTCCGCCATGGGGCCCTTCGGGGCTTCTGAAGTAATAGCCGCAGTCGTGTCTCTAGAGTAGGGAAAACCCGGCAACGCTTTTCCCAGGATGACGTCCATGAAGGCCCACCCACTCGCATTTTTCTCTAACTGGGCCGGGGAGTGCCGACGAAGCCAGCGCATGACTGAGCAAATTTTCGCTTTTTATTTCTTTTAATTTTAGGTATTCAGCTGCCTTTCCTCAGCGCTTGTGTGCTTGTCTAGATATGGTCATTGGGACAGACGAAAGTTGCAGGCTGTTCGATGAAAGAGAATGAGTGAATTTCGCCCAGACATGTAGTATACGTGACGCGATCAGGCAACTTAACTACGCCAGTGATCAAGCAATCAAGAAACTTGATTAGTAACGGCTTAATTATTTTTTTCTTTTATAAAATCAACCGATTTAAGTACTCCAGTCACGTTTCGGACGTGTAACAAAATTTGTGCAATTACTTTTCTTGAGGAACGCATGCGGTACCGGTCCTTCGCTGAATCCGACATAATTTGGGAAACATAAACTATTAAAATATATGTAAAGGTGTAATCAGCATTTAAACTTTATCTATTGAGCGATGCATAGAACCCGTTTAAAGCCAAACACCACCCACTCTTCCCAAATCCTGTTCACTTTCTCCTCGTTCTTCACGAAACGTCATTGCACTACGACGGTGCCAACTCAATGGTTGGTCAGCTGAGCCCGGCGCAGAGCGTCCCTCGATGCATTGATTGGACACGAATCCCAGCCGAATGCAGACGCAACGCTCGTGTCCAATCAGCACCCGCTGTCGGTCGTAGTGTGGTGACGACAAACTTCGATTGAAGAGGCCTAGCTGGGTGTTGCTGTTATTAAGGCGAAAGCCTTATATGTCTCATCGTTCAGTTGACCTTCAAAGTCCTTGAGCGAAAACACGTCGGCGACACGAAAGGTACCAAAACGTTTACGTGACCACTCAGTGGATGACTAAGCGAATTAAGATGATGACTCAGCACATTGAGAAGGATGACTCAGCACATTGAGAAGGATGACTCAGCACATTAAGAAGGATGACCCAGCACATTAAGAGGGATGACTCAGCGAGTAAATCATGTGTCTGTCTTTAATGCATCGGCGCTTGGGCTTTCGCCTTCAAGTCGTCTTCGGGATGCCATAAGAGGCCCTGTGAATTTTCGTCACCGAAAGAGTGGTGAGTCCTTAGCATTTTTTTTAACGTGAAACCTTTTTGCTCAGTTGCTCCGGATTCGACGAAGCCGTGACCTGTGACGTCATATGACTTCAGTTTCCGCGCTAGATTATAGCGGGAAAATTGACAGCAGGTGACCTCAACATCAGGGAGTTTTCGCAGACGCTTTTGCTGTTCCGCAACGCTCTCCGCAACCTCGCTACGATACCCGAATCTCTACAGTCAAGGCCATCGGCGCGCAGACGCAGTAGCGGCTTCTTCGTTGCGGAGGGCTTAACGGAGGGGGAAACGTGGTCTACGAAAACTCCTACCATTCAGTTTCCCGCTAAATTTAGCGGAAAAAACGGCGTCACATGATTTCGTGTCACGTGCAGTTATACAAAAATTCAGTTTCTCCGCTAGATTTAGCGGTAAAAATATACCTCAGGTTACCTGAGCACCAATTCAGTTTCCCGCTAAATTTAGCAGGAAAAATGACTTCACATAACTTTGTGTGACGTGACCTAAACACAATTCCTCTCTCCGCTAGATTTAGCGGAACAATTGACGTCAGGTGATTTCAACACCAATTCAGTTTCTCCACTAAATTTAGCGGGAAAATGATGTCACGACTTCATGTCACGTGACCTATACACAAATTGAGTTTCCCCGCTAGATATGGCGGAAAAATTGACGCCACGAAACACGATTCCGCGTGACCTATACTCAAATTCACTTTCCCCGCTAGATTTAGCGGGAAAATTGACGTCACGTGACCTACACAAGACTTCCAGTTTACCCGCTAAATTTAGCGGGAAAATCTGACGCGTGACCGGCCGCAGCTTGTCATTTCCCATACTCTGTGGACACAGGCCGACCCGACGGGGAAAGTCGATGGGATATGGAGAGGAGTCAATGGGGTGGAGAGGCGTCTGGCGTCTGGAAACTCAGAGTATCGCGAAACGTTTGTGGGTGCAAGAACGTTTCACCTATCCAACACAATTGCGTAGCAATTTGCCATACAATTCTTACCGCCCATCAGCCAAGTGAGATTGCGGCATTATCCGATAAAAACACCGAAGAGCCAATCACGAAGCTCAGAAGCGTGCACTTCACGTTTCCTAACCTGACAGTCACTGTAATTTGTCCTATCGATGCACGTCACCACAAACCAAAGGGAAGGTATGTGTGTGTGTCATGGACACCGACTCTTCGCCGCCAGCTGCTTGTGTTGTAACGTCGTCACTTACGAGATTGTGACACGTGCATCTGACTTTCTAATGAGATACGAATCGCGGAGTTCGTTGTCCAGGTCGTTTGTTGCGAACCACCCGGACGCGACGCAATAAGGATGTAACGCTGGCTCGGTGTGCAACGACGGTCCATCTGCTCCGGCTTACAATGGAACTAAACTTGGGCTGCTGACTCACGCGGTCCAAACCCGATTATGCTAGAATTCGGAGCCAAGAATAGCAACCACTTCGTCAGCTCTCTATATCGATCGTGCGTCTCAGAGACGATCGAATAAGTTGGGCGGTGAACTGTGAAGGAATTAACGATGCGTGCAACATCCGAATGTGTTAGAGAGCATCGGCGCTCGTTGAAATGGTTTTGTATATCTTTGCATCGAAGCTGAAATTGAAACGGCCTACGGTCACTCACTGGTAGGATTAGGACGACATAGAGCTCTTCTAGTTGTCCCCCCTGCAGTGCGAGGTTCCATTAATAAAGCTTCGGGGCATAGCCTCCTGTATACTGACAAAGCTTGGCAGATCGCCACGAGAAGCGGCCGCCGAAATGGAAAAGGTGGAGCGGCAGACAACGGATGAGAGGAGAGCAACGCGACTGGCGCCCTGCTGCGGCGAGACGCCGAAACGCAGCGTCTCGCCGCTGCGGCGAGACGCGAGGATTCGAAAGTGTGTTTCGGGTCCTCGCCGCTGCAAAAGCTGTGCGCTGACGTCCAGGTTCCTCGAGAAAGGGCTCTTTGATGCTCTGTGCTATCAGAAACTCGCGCTCCAAATCTGCGACCGGGCATTCTATGGCTCCGTCGTCGAACTGCCGCGATCCTCGAGTGTGCGCTAGACAACAAGCGCCCCTTTCAGTAACTATAGTTATTTTGTTGAAGTATTTTTAAACGTATTGAATTAAATATTTGCCAACTTCCCTGCTGTAGGCAAGTGCATCACAACGAATGATCGATTTTAAGATATCGATTTGCCTCGTGAAAGGAAAACGAAACCTGTGCACCACCTCGCAGGATTTGTTTTATGTGCTCGCAGATGTCACGTAATCATGTAATCACGTAATATTTAGCCAGAGAAGGAACTTGCTATTTCTTAGTTTTGCCCTATATGTGTCGTCCCGTATTAAAAGCTTGCTCAGTAGAATCATAGGAATCGTTATTGTGCCAAAGTTAATTGTGATCTGTAGTAAATATCGATATTTTTAAATCGAGCTACCGAAAGTATAATGGCATATATCAGTCAGCACAAATGAGGTAGTCTAAAGGGAGTGATTAAAACAAGGTTGTTGCGCCTGTTTCATTACCAATTTTGCAGTTAAGATACAGCGCGCGAAAACGTAAGTTCTCTCGCAATGTATCCTAAACTTTTGCATACGCACACGTTAAAACGCGACATCCATCTGAGATGTACACATTGTTTAATTCTTGATATTTAAAATTCACGCATATAAAACGATAATAAAGAAAAACGAGTTTATAGGTTATGATACTGATTTATTAAGAAATATTAAAATTCAGGTAGGACTGCCGCCTTCTCATTGAGAAGAAACCAAATATAATGTTGGTAACAACGTCTTTAGAAGTAGAGCGGCGACGTTGTGAAGTTTGGTTTTATAGATTAATGACGACATTTGAGGGCTAACTAGCAATAATGACAAACTGATAAACCTCTCCATGCGTTTCCTAGGCAGTCAATGACCATAGTAACTGCCCATATCCTTGTGGGAATACGTTCCGCACAAATAAATACTTCCCGACATCCTTAGTTCATACATTCTGCTTTTAGTCACAAGGAAATTGCAGCGGCATAAAGAAAAACAAAAAACGAATTGCCCGTGACGCGACCAGGTTTCCTTCAGGAAGGCAGCACCCTATGAAAGTAGCAGTAGAAGCAGACAGGTCACACACCGGTGAAATCAATTAATCCTGAGTTATGCGTGGTGCACAGAGGGATGCCGGGTTCAGTAGGCAAGCGGAACGAGAGCTATCCTTCATCTCAAACCTTCCTGCAGCGTTATAAAAGGCACGGACGCAAGCACCTAAGCTTCAGGAAATGTTTTTTAAAATAATTTTCTTGCTGGAGTATTTTTCTAAAATCAAAGAAACTTCGCATATCTGTGTTTATGGTTTTCATTCTGCTTGGCACAACACGGACACCTCTACTGGTTTTCCTCTTCTATCCCAATGCAAAATTTGTTATTTTTATTGTGTTTTCTTACACAGGAGGTTCCAATCCGGCGAGAGTTCTCAGTTTGTTCTGACCCAGCTAATTTTAGGAGTCTTCTTAGACTGTAGCAGTTGCAGTCGCATGTCCCTTCGAAGGGCCTAATGAAAGGCTGAGTGCGTCAGGATTGTGCAAAAACCTGAACCTAACCATAACGACTCAATTGAGACCGTTCCCTGCTTTCAAGTTGGCATCCGGATGTGTGTTCTGTGTACACGTGAGATACACCTTCACGGGCAAAGCCTTGTATGCTCGAAGGACATTAATACTCAAATGTCAAAATGGAAACGGAGCAGCACCATTCAGTATAATGTAAAACTGAAGCGAAAACGTCTAAAGCACACCTTACTTTCTCACTCTCCCAACCTTTTAAGCCTCTCTTTGAGTTGAGCCATATGGCTATGTGCGTAGGATATGCACGTGCATGCTCAAATATCAGTATCAGTCACTCAAGCTAAGCAAAACAGTAAGGAAGAACATGTATCTGGTATAATGCAAATGCAAACCTATGCTAAAGTTAAAAATATTTAGTTTCCTACCTCAAAGCCGGCGCCTCCCCCTCTCCTCCAAAACGGTCTCAAGACCAGAACACACACACATCACGTATACAACAAACGCACTAACCCGCATATGTGAACGGTACAAGGACAGAGCCCACAAACCAGTAACGGAACAAGAATATCCGGCTAGGGGTTACAGCAAGATACAAAAACTAAAAATCCCCCCAAAATCAAAACACTTTTTCTTGCCACCCAACACCCTCCCTATCCACCTTTTCTCTCGCCTAATTCAAACGCGCACATGGAAAAAATAATATCATAAAATTTATGGGAATCCCCAAAACGCAACTGCACGTAGGAATAAAAAAAAAAAAAAGCAACCCAGCAAAAAAAAAAAATTGTTGTCTCGAAAATTAAAGAGAACCCAAAACAAGCAAGCTGCAGACTTTCTTGGCCCCCTCCTCTCTCCGGCCCGGCGGTCCTCTTGAATCCGAAAGCCGGTCGCCTCAGCGATTGGTCCTCCCCGCGGTGGTGACCCAAATTTCGGCGGTTCTTCCCCCTCGTCTCTTGGTATGTGTATAAAGTTTGGAGCGGAGAAATCCACCGGTGCATAACCGAAACGCCGGAGCTCTCAGAGTGTGGTGGCCCAGGCTCTTCCCTCTTCGCTCCTCTGGAGGACCACAGCAGAACACTTGCGGAGGACGTCCCTACGGCTTCCATTTACTTGTCGTTACGTGACAAGGCCGACGACGACGACAGTGTATCTGGAATATTGCCGAAGCGAAAGGTGTTTGGGTAGCTGCTCTTCGCCTTTGATACTGTTGACTAAGGTGAGTGTCTTCTTATTTGGCTTTTGATTGATATAAGTGTAGTTAGGAAACGACATCGGTTGAGGCTGATGCATTGTGTTGATGGGGTTTCGAGGGGAAGATACTGATAAAGTACACATTACTTTTCGTTTTGTTTGAGGCAACACGTATCGAGATATTGAAGAAAATAACGTTTAGCGACAAAGAAGCATCGATGCTGATAAAATACGGGTGATGTTTTGTCAGGGATAAAGCGTATTGGAAACCCAAAGATAACGGCAGTTTGACAGTTGATAACTAAGTGAGGGATAAGGTGATAGGCTATCAGGAGAAGACAGTAGTACTTGGAAATTAAAGCCATACGTGTACAAGAATGAATAAAGAGTAATGACAACAGATATTTTGAAATATTTAATAACCTGGCAAATGTATTATTTCTAAATCCACCGAGATATAATCTTAAAAAAATGAATAGTTTTTCTTCTATTGTTTTGAAACAATCGTTTTAAAAGAATATGGAGCATTACAAATTCCTCTTGAAATAACATGGTTACAATATTGAAAGAAGAGCTGGCAATGAACACTGATTAAGAGATAATAAATAAGGACGGGTAAATTGAATCGATGCAACATTTCCATTTTTTCAATACACCTGTTTACGAATTCAGTCTAGTAACTTTGATCACTATCATTATCTCAGTGTATGCTATCTGTGCCTAACTAATGACGGTCCGATGAAGAAGGAATTTGAAGATACTACAAAGCGGGGGACATATGAGACCTGTACGTTCGAGACGTCAGTAAAACAGGACCCACGACTTCGATACAAACGTTGTGTAGGGGTTTATTTTGCATTGTGGTCCAATCAATCCTTTGGCACAAGTCTGGCTCTAATGTCTTGATGACGGAAATTTAATCAAAGTGTCTATGGGTTGCCGCTTTGTACTGGTCAGTTTTTAGGTTCACACACGTCGAAACTAAAACAAATAAAGAAAGAACTATGAGGTGATCAAAGAACCTAATTCTTATGTGTCATTGATATGCGAAAGCGACGGTGCCCGATGAAATAGTTTCATGACCGTCATTAGTTTCTCCAAAAGTGAAACTGCTTCTTGAGCCATCAGATGACACTGAATTTTGAAAAGGGTATATTAAAACAGGTATGCTACAGATATTTACTGAAGCAGAAATGATTAAGTCATGATTAGACAGGAAATGATTCATTCGAGAAGCTGTCCAATGTACCTGTTCATTGAGTGATATGACTTTATTAGAAGCTCTCTTCAGGGGTGGATAACAGCGCAGAACTACTTATCAGTAGACGTGATCCGGCCGTACCTGGACAGAATCACAATTTTATCATTTAAACACAAATTGTTTTATGCCTTTAGGAAGTTTTTTTTATAGGCCAGCAGCTCTGCTAGATCACTTTCTCTCGAGCTCTTTTGTTGTAATATGTAACATGTCCGCTATTTACTCTTGGTGGCATTTTTGAATATAGTCCTTAAGCGTCACATAAAAGCGGTGTTCCCGCAAATCCACATTATACAGAACTCAGCAAAGTTGTGAGTTGAGGGTAATCCGTCAAGACTAGTAATATTCATCTTGGATTCAACATCTGTTCATCCAAATCCTTCAATGATAAGCATTTGCTAGACGTATTGTTCGCCAAATATCAACTACTGCGGACGTATACCTGAAAAGTTGATTTGCGAGTTATATAGCATAACGTTGCCACACTATTTTCTTACAAATTAAAAATCATAATGTTAACATAATAAAAAATACAATGCTCTTCAAGGCTTACACTTAAACCTATTTATAGCTTACATACAATAGGCGTGGCTAGGGACGCGGAAGCATCTATATATTTTGTGATTGCTCACACAAAATGTTATCAAGACTAGCAAAATAGAAATAATTTTACGAAGTTTACCTTCTATTAAAACAAATAGATTCTTAATAATTTTAGTTGTCTAATAAAACTTAATTCTTACAAGACTCGACCTTAAAGAGCGTCTTATTTCTTCGTGGCCTTAATGATGTTCATGCGTGATTTGTTTCTACGTTTTTCCGATTAATCGCAGCATAGGTTCTGCTTCTCTATAATATAACTAATTCAGTGAGATTAAACGTCTGTAAGTTTTCTTCGCTCGACCTTGACTCTTCCTGTATTAAACGCTTCTCTCGCATTCGTCATCAATAATTCTCGGCGACATCCGCGCACGCGCTCCTTCCCGCCAGAGTGCGCGGCGAGCGCGCGCGCTCGTGTTGGAATGCAGGCAGAGTTCACGCTTTGCCACCACTTCCGCGTCTTTAGAAATCAAGCCGGCAACACTGAAATAGAAATAAATAAATAAAAGAAAGCTACGCACACACGCACATGGAACTGCAAGTCGTCTCGCCAGGCCGCATTGTTCAGCGTCGCCGCGAAGTCAGGGCTGCGAGACTTGGCGAGGATTGCCGTGATTATGCTAAGCTGTACGGCGGTTGGCCATTGTGCCGGGACTTGGTGCGCCACGGATGACGTCACGAGAGGTATACGCTCCACGCCGGAAATGTACGACGCTACACGCAAGGCGTAAAGGGTTTCGGATATATGCTATATTATATATATATATATTTAGAGATCGTAGCTTAGTAGGATTTATTTGCCTGTGTGGCTGCGGCGCTCTCCGCACGGTAGCGCAGACTATGTTGTCGGTTCAGGTGAATCGAATCCGATTTCTAATCTCTCTTTCTTTTTAGAGCTTAAGCGCAATCACACGGATATGCAAATTCGAGCAATATAACATATGGGCAAATCAAAGTTATCCTTAGAGCTCTATCTCTCCACACTAGTAGATCTAGCGGAACAGGCAGTATGGACAATGTTCAAAACTATACAGTATATACACGACCTGCGTTAAAGTATCCACTTGCGATTACCAATAAAAAAAAATCAAAGTCGCTTATTTTTGCAGTCAATTATTGGAAATGACCTAAGCGTTTCATATCTACAGAGTAACTGAAAAAAAAAATCATCGATTTGGCTGAAGAAGTATTCGCAAGATAAGAAACTTTCAGTCTCAGAGTATCAAGTGCGAATATAACGACTCTTTCGTTTTTATTGAGCGGAAGTCAGAGTTGTATATATTTTCCAGAAATAGTTTATCCAAGCGAGGGTCCCAAATGATTTTTTACAGAAAATGGTTTCTATGTAATAAAATGCAAAATATTCTGGTAATATCAATTTAGCTATACGTTCCCTTTTCGGGATGATACAAAATACAGGCGCCTCGCTTTTCAATTGATCGCTGTTGCAAAAAATCGTTATACATTTTTGAACTGCTTGCTTAAGGTAGATACGTTTCTGCGTAACCCTCGTGGCATAACTGTACGCAAATTGTTGTTTAACCAAGTCCCTTCTGATAATCTGAAGATTGAAATCAAAGGCTGACCTTCTGTCTTTTTCAATACTTATACTAAACATATGTACATCCAAATTGCAAGAATTAGAACATAAATAATCGAAAACAAAACATACATTTTTGTACCGTGTTCGTGAAACGCCTACTGCGTTGTGTTAGCTCCAGAGCAGGAGGGAACAACTTTGTTAACGGCAGAGTTTTCATTTGAAGCAGATAAAGTGCCTGACAAAAGTTACGTAATATATTTATGCCATCGTTTTGGTAAGTCTCAATCCTGCGAAATCAAATATACAATTTCGCAATTTTACTATACTCTTATTATAATTCAAACCGCCTTAATGCTACCGAAAGGCTGGTTTCGATTTAAATATACCCTCGAATATTTTACCTTGATAATTCATAAAGAATAGCTTAAATCACTTCCTGAGCAGGCAACCCTCTCCTCTCAACATCTTCTGGCCTGTTAAGTGCCAAATGATTCTTTGCAAAAAGGAACGATAAAAAGAAAGGGCACACACAAACCCACAATTTCCAACGGACTTTGCACGATCGTTTCTACGCGAGGTTGCAGGCGGAAATGGGGCATCACCTTTTATTCAGGTAGACTCCGGCAGGGTAAGCTGACGTGACAATCGCCATTATAAACGCCTCAGTGAAGAAAAAAAAAATCGCAACTTCCGCCGTAAGCATCAACGTGAAAATTGTGAAAGGTCTCGAACCCTAAGGTCTTGACGGGTTCATACGTTTCAAATAAAAAAACAAAAAAAAAAGAAAAAAACCTTTTTGAGAGCGAGAGAAAAAGCTGCCCTTTATGTCATAAACTAAACCCCGAGACACGGAGAGAAATAAAATGACGGACCAGACCACCTGTCTTGCCCATTATGTTTCCTAACCAGCTCGACTCTGCATACTTTCGCTCCTTACTGTCCTTTAGTTTTATGTTTTGCATTTATCACGCGGAGGGCCTAGTTTCGATTACTTTCATCAGGGCACATGATAATGTCGTCAGTTGCAACTCCGTTTGTCTAGAATTAAAGTAATTTTTTTTTCATATTCTGCATTCATTTACTCTTTACCGTTGGCAGAAAGCGCGGAAAGCAAGTCGTCTGGTTCTTTGCGCAGGAGGTCTACCCACTATTTGTTTCCATCAGCCAATCAGAGCGCGGCGTTGTTCTGACGTCACCACAACTCCTGAGCAAGAAGCAGACGACTTGCTCTCCGCATACGCCAAAAATATATGAACTGTTCACTTTCATAAAACAAAAATGTACGCTCCAATTATTTTCGGGTGCACTACACTCGGGGACCACTTTTCTTGTCAATGCAGCCGAGGGTACGGGTACGGTGCCCTCTCCCATTTTGAACTTGTGCGCGATTTCCCTCTCTCCTCGAAAAACGTTGAGAAAAGTTGTCCTCGAGTATGGGTATATGTACGAGTATAGTTACCCTAAATATTTTAAATATACTTTAGCGTGTTGGATTGAGTACCGGTAAGTCAGTAGCCTACCGAATACCAAAACGTCTACTCAGACGGCGTCTATGTAGACAGGTTAAACTATGAAAGAATTGCAAACCATTGTACTATACAGCTTCGCCTTGGTTATGGAATGATTGACCTTGCAGTTTCAGCTCATGTTCTTTGCACATTTACATTGAGCAATGATGCCAATGCTGATACCGTTTTGGTTGATGATGAGTGCTGTTACTTACTTAATTTTACACGATTCGTGTTGATGCAAAACGCAAATTCGTCTGCTTTTTCTTTTTTGCAAGGGTTATGGTGATTTTGAAATGTCGGCTCTGATTGGCTCTGATTGAAGGATAGTGGCCTGCTGCTGCGGAACACACATGGGCCGACAGCTTGTCAAGCCGCCTTGCGCGGCTTTTTATATATCTGTTCCCATCATTGATTGCCTACAACGGAAATAAACAACCATGAACTACTCTTATATTATATTATTTTATAATATTATATTATACTCTCGGTGTACTTTTTCGTTTTTAGTGGTGCATGTGCTGAGCGACGTATACGAATCCTACCACTGCCGCTGATCCAGTCCTGATGCTGAGCTGCCGACAATCAAAGTTATAACTTTCATATACTATCATAGTTAGTGACAGCTTAAGAACAGCGGGGCGTGGCTCATTATGTTAATGCATGATTGCTTTGGGATTGGTTCTTTCGGCGTTTGTATCGCTAATGCTGCAATCGCCTTGGCCGTGGAACGTTAATGAGATGATCGGTCATCGGACTCTATATACGCCCTGTGTCTCTCAAGCTGTGAGGAACTATTGTAAGCTCGTCATACACAGTGTGCCAACAAAACATCTAAAACAATAAAATTGTGCTGTTTTTTTACCGCCAAAATAAACTAAGCATTGCTGATCGCTCATTTCCCGCTCAAATGTAGCGTTAGCGGTCCCAACCAGAGGCCAACGTTTCAGAACTAACCTTTATGTAATTAAAAAAAGAAGTTATTAGTGATTTTCGGTAGTTTTCAACGGATAAATTGACGGTATAGACAGAGAAGCCCTCAAATACGTGAGAGTGGCATAGAGAGCGACTTACTAAAAACGAACCCCAATTTCTGATTTGAAAGTTTTTGAAAATCACTTATAACTATTGAACAAGATAACGGTTATTTCTAAAACTTTGATATCTGGCTTCGGACCGGTAGGCTACGCTTGAGCGGAGACTGAGCGTTGGGCAATGCGCTTAGTTGTATCTATTTGCAGAAAAAAAAAGGCTTTACATTTTTTTGGAGGATACGTTTACTTTAAGTATGCTTTCTTGTTTTATAAAGGTACAAACTTAGCATATTTTTAATGTAGTATTCCTTTGCAAAGAGAGCGACTTTAGTTTACCGTGCTCCTGACTTTGAGAAAACACGTTCCTTTCCATTTTTCTCCCTCCAGGTCTGACCCAAGACCATGTTGACGAGATGGAAAGTCATCGTCGTGGTTGTACTGTCCTCGCGACTACTCTGCTCAGACGCCTTCGACAAGACAGGTGCGTTAGCCTACTTCCCGGGCCCCCTTTACTCGCTGGGTCAGTCAACTCCGCACAACCAACGCACACGCAGCACAAACATCTAACAAAAGACATACAAAAAAAAACTCCACCAACCAAACAGGCAAAAACGATCGAACGATAAAGCTGCTGAAGTAAAAGCGTCTTCGAAAGGGACCTTTGCACACACGCGCGCGGTTTCGTTTCCCTTCTCCAAGTCGTCCCAGCGCGTTTCGGCGCCGAAAGTAGCGTAGTGGGTTAGCGGACCCCAATTGATGACTGACCCGCTTTCGGGAGCGCCATCTCTCGGCCGGCTATGAAGGCTGGGGAAGACGCTCCGGGCCCAAGAGTTCGGCTAAGAAAGAAAACAGAAATGGTACTCGGGCGCGCTGGCGTGAGACGTGCCCGATTTTAAAAAGAAGGGGGGTTTGAAGAGCACTGTAGTGTTTTTGTATTGCGCTGACCGCAATCGGCGCGTGGCTATTGTTCCGTAGCGGCCGCCATTGTTGTTTTGTTCTAACGATGCGAGCGACGCCTGTGTTCCCTGAGCGAGGCCCGGTGTTTCTCGAGGGAACATGTTAGTTTCGTTTTTGATGTACTTAACGAAATGCTGTTTTTTTTTTGTTTTCAATTCTAGAAGATAAAAGGAATAGGCTTTTTATGTTTTTTTTTCTGCCTCCGATGTTACGTAAGGGGCAGGTGGGCGTGGGAACTAGAGGTTCTTACAAGGCGCAACAACATATGTTTCGGTGGGTCATAGAGTGTTTCGGTGTTGTGGTTCATAGTAACACGATGCACACACAGGTGTAAAAAAAGAAGACATACGAATGTGTTTGATATGCATTGGCAGGCCATTTTTAGAGAACTGCGTTTTTTCTCGAAATAACCGATGGGACGAAACATTCTGGAGAACTCTGCAATGTTGCGGTTAATGTCCGCCACTTGGCATGGAAGAACAGCGTTTTATTCTGGATAACCTTTTAATGTAATAGGTGGCTCGTTTACATTTTTCAATGAGATAATATTAAATTGTGTTGTGTGCAAGTTTAGACAGCCGGAAGTTTGTCAGCCTCAGTCTGGTGTCTCGGCTGTAGATGGGAAATCTAGCCGGTGCAGTAGGACTGCCAACCTGGGGTCTTTAACGTGCACAAAGCAGTAGTGATACATGACCGCAGGACTGTACGATGCTCATCCAGATCGAAACATGCAGGAGTGGGGATTGAACCCAGGATTTCTAGATTCTGCAACGCGAGCTTTCGTCCCACGTGCTCCTAGCTGTGGTGCGTTACCACACTCGGCCACCGACTACCCTCTTTAATACGAGATTAGACGGTTTTAGGAATAAAGCAGTACTAGAGTCGGTCTCTAGCGGTCGGCTTTTATTTGGAACTGCCGGGCTCAGCTCGAGCTGTCGCGCGCCCTCGCTATTTTTCTGGCGCCCTCTTTTTCTTCTTCTAAGTAACATTACCCCCCCCTTTGTTTTCGCGGTCGTCCCGACCGCAATTAACGAAGAATTCTATTTTTTTGTTTTGTTTGTAGTGAGGGCGGTGGGTCGGGGGGTGTAGGGCTTCATGCGGGCGACGTGGACTACATCGGAGGTTGCTCGGCGTCGGTCAGTAGTGTCTTGCTGTAGCTGCACGTGGTATGAAAGGTCGGATAGTTTGCGCACGACTACGTACGGGCCGATGTAGCGGTGGAGGAACTTGGTAGCCAAGCCCTGGTGACGTTGAGGTGTCCAGAGTAAAACAAGGTCACCTATTTCATATGAAACGGGGCGGTGAGTCTTGTTATACCGTCGGCATTGGCGTTCCTGGGATGTACGTGTGCGTAGCCGGGCAAGTTGGCGCGCTTCTTCAGCACGACACACGAGATGTGCTACAGTGTCGGGAAGTTCGTCATTTTGACGGTAAGGTAGGAGCGTGTCCAAGAATGTGGTTGGAGGGCGATTATGGAGAAGATAAAATGGAGAATAGCCGTGAGTGTCTTGAACGGCAGTGTTGTATGCGTAAGTAACGAACGGAAGAACAGCATCCCATTGGCGTTGGTCAGACTGGACATACATAGAAATCATATCGGCAATGGTGCGATTGAAACGTTCCACCAAGCCATTTGTTTGTGGATGATATGGTGTTGTGGGTCTATGAATGGTTCCACAAAGATGTAATAGTTTTTGTATCACCTGGGAAAGAAATACTGTTCCTCGATCGCTCAGTATGTGACGAGGGGGGCCGTGTCGCAAAATGATATTGTGCAAGAGAAATGTGGCGACTTCGTCTGAGTTTGCGGACTGTAAGGCAGCGGTCTCTGCGTAACGTGACAAATGGTCCATGGCAACAATGACCCAGCGGTTACCGTTGTGTGTAAGAGGGAGGGGCCCCAACAGGTCGACACCGATGCGTTCAAATGGGCAGTGAGGTGGATCGAGAGGATGGAGAAGTCCAGCTGGTGCGGTCGTTGGCCTTTTTCGTCGCTGACATTGGACGCATGATGCTACGTACTTGGAGATGTCGCGGTACATCCCGTACCAGTAGAAGGTATTGCGCACACGCATATAAGTTTTAATAAAGCCCAGGTGTCCAGCTGTGGGGTCATCATGTAGAGCACCTAAGATATCAGGTCGGAGATGTCTTGGAACGACAAAGAGCAGAGTAGGACCATGTGGGTCATAGTTGCGACGATACAGTACGTCATTCTGCATTGTGTAGGGACCAACAAGCCGTTGTTCGTGGCGGGTGAGGTGGGTTTTGTTCAGACAGTTGAAAATCTGTTGTAAGTGTGGGTCTCTCCTCTGTTCCA
>JAZHYW010027057.1:0-49965 GCA_037355805.1 Ixodes ricinus | reverse complement strand
AAGCTTCTGTGCTCTACGCATCTGAGGGGTCATGCAAATCCTTGGAATGCTCGCCTTCGGCAGACGCCAAACAGCCCACGACAACAAAATGGCGGACAAAATTACGTCAGTGAAAACGCCCTATACGGCAGCCGTGGAACACGTGCAGTTTCCCTGTATTTCCTTTCTTTCTTTCTTTTTTTTCGCAAATATATTTTTTACTCGGAAAATTTTTGACAACGCTATAAACGATTATTTGTCATAGATAGAACGTACCTTTAGATCTGGCAAATACCGCAAAAACCTTCGTTCCAGTGAAATACAGTTCCAAGCGTAACCTCATATATGGCGCCAGCGTGATCTCTCGTTGATAAGAGATCCCAAGAGCTTGGCTTTACGTAAGCAAAGTCTGAACTCAATGCATACTGGTATAGCTCTCGATGCTCTCCGTGTTATTTCTAAGACTCAATCTCGCCGGTTCTTTGACAGAGTGCGGCGACCATATCCCTCCGCCCCCGAACCCCGTAAGCGAAAGCATCACCAAAAAAAAAAAAAAAAGTCCACCGTTCAGTTTTCGATACGTTCCGTCGGTACTAAGTAAGGGAAAACTCAACGCACTCAGAAAAAAAAAGAAAAAAAAGAAGAGTAAGTAAATATACTACAGTCAGGCACAAGAATGCGCCATATCCTCAACAGGGGCTTTAGTAGATCGTTCCGATACCTCCTATAACGATACCCCATACTCCGCGTGCACCTCATGGTTATCGGGTATCGTTATCGGAGTTCTCGGAACGATACAGTTAAAGTCCCTATGAGGCGTACGCATTCAGCCGGACCAAAGCATAGACCCCGCAGCGTCAACGCGCATAACTACCGAAAGGCAAAATGGTGCTAATGGTGCTCAAAAAATTGCATCACCCCAGTGACGTCACGCTTCGTCCTTACCCCTCCCCGGGCCTACCGTCATTAACGTTCCCTTCCTGCGTTCTTACGGCGGCGGCCCAAGAAAAAAAGAAAAACAAGGCCGAGGCTCACAAAGAGACCCCCCAACAAAACAAAAAAACACACTGGCGAAGACAAAAGCAGAGTCGACCCGCGTAACGACCGCTACAACGACCAGTCTCGCCCGCTACGATTTAGACGAGGGGGAGGGTTCCGTGTCGCACGGCGCGCCCAAGGGATGGCGCCACCGGCGCATCTGAACACGCGAGGCCCGTGGAAAGCTCGGCCCGCTCGCTCCCCCGAGACCGGTTGGTCGTATTGACGCGCCCCTTCTTTGCTCGGCGGGAAGGGGGGAGAGGGGCAGCCGCTCGCTGCTTGTTTGATCGCTTCACTGTACCGCCGCGCAGTGCAAAGGCTAGGCGCGCGAGAAAGATCGGCCGGGCCTGCGTTTGCTTTCTTCGTTTCTTGCGACCCCCGAGTCAACGCGGAAGAATACAGAGAGTGTCTCGAGGCGACGGAGCGAGACCGAAATCAGTCCTCGGAGCAAGTCGACGGGTCGGAGACCAACGAGCGGCTCCCACGTCGCACCACCGCGGGGCCGCCTGCTGCTGACACGACGCACGCGCACTGCCTACACATAATGTAAACGCCATAAAAAAAAAAAAAATCGGGCTTGTTCGTAAACGGCGCGTTGGTCTATATATTCCGTTTCACCTCACCATGAACCGCACCGGACTCAACGACATAGAACTCCGATCAATCCGGCGTTGTGTGAATGAACACGCCGCGTAACTACGCGCGTCGTAGCGTTCTTCTCGAAGGTCACGCGTGAGATACACACAGGACTGGATTAGCTTCCAATGCTACGCGAAGCTCGTCTTCTCCGGTTCGTTGCGAGGTAAAGCCGAGGATAGTTTCCTTTAGTGGGCGGTACCGCGGATCGCGAAATTCCCGGACGTGCCAATCAAAAGCAAGGGCGAAATGACAATCACTCGTGTACCCAGGTAGTTAAAGAGAGCACATTCGGGAGCGTATGTGCGCGAGGGATCGACACGAATTGCGCGAGAGCGGGGTTATTCGCTGCTGCGACACTTCCGTAAAGCTGTTTTCTCCGCACACTTTCACGCGTACATAAAAGCCAGCTTTACGGCAACGAACTTTTTCTTTCCTTTTTTTTTCTTTTTTTTTGCAGGTCGCGTTTTTGTACCATGTTTTTCGAAATATTTAGGATGACGTATAATGTCCCAATCCTTATTAAAAAAATAAAGGAAAAAAAGCATTTTAAGTATTTATCTAACTTCGAGCAGCTGCAGTCACAGTTAACGGGAGCACGACAGTGTTGCATTACTCGGACGGAAGGCCTCAGTATTGACAGTTTGGCTAATTGTTACATAATTTATTTTAACAATATAGCGCCGTAAGAAAGGAACAGAAGGAAAGACACACAACAGGAACGTAACGCGTTATAGAAGTCATTCGAAACATCCTAATCTGCACGGCTGAAATGGAATAATAGGGAACTCTTTTTTTCACGCGGTATGCGGTTACAAGAGTGACTGCAACATCTGGATTTAACGCGTGCACATCTATGAAGCGGCGTAAAGATAGAAAAGCTGCCCGTAAAACATGCTGGGAAAATCGACGCCTGGGCCTGCACGTAGAGCACGAATCTCCGTCAAATGTGCATTTCAGCTGTGGATTTTACCTCGCGAAATTTTAAAGCGCAACAACTGCGTTCCTGACATTTTGGTTTTGTGGTCGTCTTGTGGCGCCACCTCGCGATAAGCGCAGCAAGCAGTCGGTCGAAAGCAGACGGCGGTGCGACTACTGCGTCGTCTGCTTTCGATTTTTCTCGCCCGCTCTGTATACAGCCAGCCCCGCTATTTATGGCACCCTATTCGTAACTCTATAGTTACTGACAGGATGAGAACGGCAGGGCGTCGTTTTTCGGATGCGCGGCTTACAGCACGCGCTCGTGCTAGAGGCGGGACAACTGAAGCTCCTCCCTTCCGTTCCCATCCTGCCAGGAGCCTAGACCTGAAGGGATAGTTGGAGGATAATAAGTTGCGCACTATCTTTCCATGAGTCAGCAGCCGCCCGTGTGTGCGAGCACACGCAACGAAATGGACGTCATCCTATCCCCCATTCACGCCTAATAAGCTTGAATGGAAAATTGGAAGAAGAAGATTGGACACGACTGCGGCGTCGGTGTTCGGCTGGGAGTCGAGTTCTCACTGAGTGGACGCGAGTTCCTGCCGAACGCCGACACCATAGTCGTGTCCAATCTCTGGCCTACGGTGACCTTCTTTGGTGACGTGGGAAAGCTCTCGGGCTTTCTTATCTAGCAGGAGTGCTGGACCAACGCGTTCGTCATCTCCCCGCTGCTCGTGCTGCAAACGCGGTTCAACTCCGATCGAGCGGTTGGAAACGCTCGAATCTAGTCGCACCAGCCTAATTCAAATGTGCCTCGATTTCGGAGGAAATTAGATCAATCATACGCACGCCGTTGGAGCGGCGTCCGTCGGAAAGGTGACCGTCGCCGGCGCGCGTCTCCTTGGAAATTGACTTAAAACAGTTTTCTCGCCCCATACCAAAAAAAAAAAATATATATATATATATATATATATATATATATATATATATATATATGTAGACAGATTTAGAAAGTATTGGCGAGCCCAACCTTGACTGCGTGTACATGGATATAACCGAAGAGCGTCGAGTCGATATTTGACTATTTTTATCGGTACAGTATAGTAGAACGAACAGGAAGAAGTAAGGAGGCATGCGATTGGTCCCTGTTCGATTCGACGCGCAACGATCGCATTCATGTAAACCCGACCGTAGTCTGACCTAAGCCGAAAGTACGCAAAGAGCCGCGCCACCCCTTAGTACGAAACGCGGCTCCAGAAAATTGGAGGGTAAATACGGCGCAGGGGCAGGTGGTGGCAGGGGCGAGGGGAAGGGGGGGGGGGGGGCGAGTTCCTTCTCCGATGAGCTGTGTACGTCGAGCGCTAAGCGCCGTGTAGCGGCGCCAACAAAAGCACCGCGTGGCCTCCGACCCGATCTTTCACCGGGCGCGTCTGGGAGACCGCCCCAAAGAAAAGCAAAAGCATGAATGCACCCGCGACGCGTTGCTCGGCGGTTGCGTTCGCCCTCTGCAAAGGGAAGGATCCGCCGGAATTCGGGGAGGGCAAAGGCGGCTTTAGGCCGCCCCCCCCCCCCCCTCATCCCCCAAAAGAGGCGCACGCCAGCAACCGCCCCGAGCAATTAGGGCTTCCGAAAAACCGCACCGCTCGCTCCCCCTCGTTCGACGCATCGCCGAGGCGGAGAGGGCCCATCCGTTTTTCGTAGACGCGCTCGAGCCCCGGTACGCCGAACTTACACCCCGCCGACGAAGGGGACGCGCTTTTTCTCACGGTCCTTGCTGTTGGCGCGCACGCACAACTTGGATAATGGTGTGACGTCTCTGCCCCGTGTGTCGCAAGGGTGGTCTCCCCTGGCGGCGCGGAATTTCTCGTTCCGGGAACGCCTTCCATCAATAGGGAGTTTTCGTAGATCGTTTCCGCTGTCCCGCAACGCTGTCCGCAACCCGCTACGAGATCCGGGTTTCTACAGCCAAGGCTATCGGCGCGCAGGCGCGGTAGCGGCTTCTTCGTTGCGGAGGGCTTAGCGGAGCTTAGCGGAGGGGAGAACGCGGTCTACGAAAGCTCCCTAATGAACGGGAAACACGGACGGAGGCTCTGAACTAAAAGTAATCGTCTTTGCGTAAATAACAAAAAGAAAAAAGGGAGAGGGAGGGATAAATCGCAGCCTGCTTGATTTCAAAGTCGTTGTAGCTGAATGGACTGCTAAACAAATACGTCGTCTCTGTCACAAAAAAGAAGAACGACGCCATTTTGATTTTTACTGCCACGCAGACGATGCTTCGAACGTAAACCCCGAATTTTTATCACGCACGATCCGCGTCCTACGTCAAAATAGGGTATTTAGGCATTGGACGAAACGGCCTGATGTACGCGTGCATGTCCCTTGAGTAGTACTACGGGTAGTAAGCGTTGGAAAGGGCAGTGTGTATGAAAAGATCTAAAGAGCTGGGTAGGGAAGAGGTAGGAGGAACCTAAAAAGGAACACGAGGAGGAGAAGAGAAGGCAGCTTGAAAGAGCTCGGGTACCCGACTGCTGTTGATCCGAAGAGTGCAGAGCTTTGACCGCAGCTCAGTATTCATTCGCGGTACTGTTACAGGCGGTTCAGTAGACGTCGTCCAAGTACGCGAAAAGTACAGAGAACGGTAGTATGTCCCGCGAATTATTACACTTTCAGTGCGAGTCACGATGTCTTCTCGCGGCATCTCGTGTACTGGCATTCTACTTCCTGATTCCTCCCGCTTGAGAGTAGTCGCCGCGAACGAATTTTCATCGAGTCAAACGTTTGTTCTTTTTTATTCGTTTATACTTTTTCTTACAAACACAATTTAAGAAAAGAGCTTTTCTGGCCGGGGCCGTTTGAATGTTCGTGCGCATGGAGTGCGCAGCGGCCCATGTAGGATTTCGTTTCCGGGGTGGCGGTAAAAAATTGTCCCCTTCCCCCGCTCTCATTAAGAGCGTTATGCACATAACGGACGGTTAAATTAATATGATTACTGTTACTTCGCGTCGGCTAATTTAGCGCTGTCAGAACGACGAAGTAGGATGCGAAAAAATTATGTCGTAAACTAAAAGCTCAACTGACTATACATTGCCTCATGATTTTAACGCAAGTACAAGCGCCAGCTGTCTTTGCTGTAGTCATACTGCACTGACTAATTTTCCCGTCAACAACGGAGTCCCCTACCTCGTTTTTAAGGTAAACTAATTTCTCGCTGCCTCGGCCTCAATACAAACAATCTGACTATTAGGAGTGTTCCACGCTAGCGGGTGACTTTATTTCAACCTTTACTATTTAATCATTTATTTGCCGCAGATATTCAATCTACCGATCCTTAGTGAGTGATGACTGGCGGTATTAAACGTAAACGAGCTGTTATGCTAAGCGTCAGTTACTTTTTTATTGGCAGAAGTTAAGTTGTCACAAAAATCGGAACACTCCTTCAAAATACGGAGCAGGTGCTTTTCTTGTTTACGGGAGACGAACTGGCGCGAGCTGGGCTGCGGAAGTCGCACGCCGGGTGGCGGATTTCTAAGCACATCGCTAGCGCCGGAGGATCCTCTCATCGCTGCGTTCATTCCAAAACAAACTTACACGAAATTCTCGCAACGTTGATATTGTGCGGTTGACACAAGCTGTAACAGTTTTTATCCACGCAGAACCGACGAAACAAAGTACAAACGACAAGGTTGCTTGTCCGCCCCAACACCCTGGTGCTACACAACATACAACGAGTCACTATTTGACGCAGTCTGCTCTCCGCCTTTTTCTCAGATTTTCCAGAACCTCCTTCTAGAGAGCCTATCTACTTCCTTCTCATCCGCAGCATCCAGAGTTCCGCCCTTCCGAATGTCACCGTCAATCTATTCGAGTACGCCTCACCTCCTCCCCATTTCGTTCCGCAGACGCCCCAAACAAGAAACAAAAACAGCGACTAACCGCCTAAAAACAACAACAACTAGAGCCGCACCCAAGCCGCAGGCAGGCGGACAGCGCCACCACTCGGCGACGACTGCGGCGGATAGACCAGCTACCCCTAGCGGTATGGGGCGTCCGCGTCGTCGCGAGCAAACGAGCGTCGCCTGCCGGCCGAAAAGAAACGGAGCGGCGACGCGAAGAACCGCACCGAGTAGCAGCGAGCAGCGGCGGCAAGCAAACGAAAGCGAAAACACGCGCTCGGCGGCACACAGCTGCAGAATGAAGAGAAACGACGCCGACGGAGCGCTGAAATTGCATTCGGAGCCGCCGCCGCTCCAGGAGAATGGGAAGGAGAAGGAAAGAGGAAGAGAGAGACGGGGGCCGCTTTCCCCGCACGCCAGACTTTGCGGGATTTTGGAGACCCCGAGAACGCCCGCGCTGCTTTTCTTTCTGTTCTCTTCTCCCTCACGCCAACCTCTCCTCTGGCAGAATTTATGGACTCGAGCTGCGAAAAGATATACCGGGGGAGGAAAAGGGAGGGAGGCCCCGGGAGAAAAAAAGCGTAAAACAAAAAGACAAAAGGCGAGAAAAGCGAGCTGCTGCTTCTCGTTCCGCACGCGTATTTTCCCTTCCTCTCTCTCTCTCTCTCCCGCCGGAAACGCAACAGCAAAACGTCTCTTCGATGCTCCTCTGCGGCGCAACGCTCCGTCGCTGCTGCTCACGCCGAACACTCCTCGCTCGCCGAGCAGAGATTTATAGGGCAGGGCCGCTTTCTCGGGAAGGCGCAAAGATGGCGGTTTGTGCTCACACATTCCCTCCCTTCGCCTCGTTCGCGATCCAGCGAGGCGTCGGATCGGAGGGGGACGAAGAAGAGACGTCGAGTGGTGGTGGGTGCCTCTTCGACGACGCGTCCGGCGTTGATGGAGCGAGCGGACGCCGGCTTTTCTATTAGGGCGCCGGACGATTAACGTTTAAAGAGGCGGTAGCAGGAAGGAACCCCGGCGGTATTATGTACTCTCTCACGCCGTGTTTGTGTTCGCTCCCAATTTCTTTTTTTCCTTCTCTTTGATCGTTGTTTTTATTCTCTGCGGCCCCGAAGGCTGTGTGTACACAGCGCACTCAATTTAAACGGTCTGGTCAAATAGCTCTCGAAAAGATATCGTCACGGCAGATAATAAAAAAAGCTACTCGTTGTTTTACTTTGCGATTGTGGCGAAAACGCACGCGCAAAAAAAAAAAAAAGGGGGGGGGGGGGCTTCTTTTGGCATGGCGTAGCAAGCGTAGCCTTCATCTTATTCGGATCGAGTTTATGGCACGAGGGCTCCAATATACACGGTGAACCACAGCAACAGTCCGTCTGCGTACCCTTTATTGCGCTTCCAGTGGTGTGCTTAAAGCATCATAAACGGCCATAAGAATGTTGGCGATAAGAGTGTGGCAGTTCCCGTCGTTTAAAATGGTGCTGATCACAGCAGCCACTAAGACCGATTTATGTTCGGAGGCACATGCTGATGACCGACGAAAAGGCTCGCATGAGCATGCATGCATGCATGACTAGCACATTCGGGTGTTACAGAACAGAATCGAAGAGTTTCACGAGAATCATTCCGAGATGGAACAATTTTAAGCATCGGGGCAATCGTGTCGTGCGCGCGATGTCAACACCTCAACTTTTCACTTTTTTTTCTTCTTTTTTATGAACAAAATTTTAAGGCTATTTTATCCTAAGCAGGAGTTCGTGAATCACACGCGACCGCTCTTCCGGTTATTGCAAATTTATAAAACCAGATATTTATTTCTTCGTTGCACCCTAAAATATTCATAGGCCTATTCTATGTACACGTAGTATATTAGGGATTTGACGGCAAAATGAACTGTAGCAAGACCATAGCAATAACAAGTCGATAGCAATCAAAAACCCCTTCCGCAAGAAAAAAAGAAAGTTTCCAGTACCTCACTTTCTGTCTCTCCCAATGTTCCGGTACTATTGCTTTACTTTAGGCAGAAACGTGTAACATATAAAACACCAAAAGCTGTTCAAACAGACGCGCGCACTGCCTCGTACAAAAGACTTTTTTTTTCTTCTTTCCTTGTGTATTCAGTTGCGCCGCAACGAAGCGCCAGAGCAGGAAAAGCCAGCAGCCGCAAAAGATACTACGCGACATGGCGCGAGCTTTCTATCAATGAAAGTGTAGTCCGACCTATCGCTAAAGTAACAATAATAACGGAGGAAACGTGACGGCGAGAGAAGCGTGCTCGCATGATCCGACATGCGGCGAGCAGTACGCCTCGTACCAAGTGGCGCGAACGGCATGGAGCTCGCTACTCGAGCCTCGAGGCACGTTCGCTCTGCGGATGTCACTTCCTCGCATCGCGACTGTGCCAAGTGGGAAGCGCACTCAAGGGAGCTGATTAACTCGCCCAAATACACTGGAAAGGGAAAATATTTCGGACGTTTCTTCAAGTACAAGCGTTCAATACGACGATGAAAATTGAATACTGTCTTGTTCAAATCAACCTCTTTTTTTAATATATATTTACGTACGTTCATTATGAACCCCGCAACGTAGCGAGGCCAGACATTTACAGTAGTCATTACAAATAATCAAATTACTAGTAATTAATTACTTTTTAGTAGTTTTGTAATAATTAGAATACGTTTATTAGGTAGTAATCGCAAGTTTAATCGGATTACTGTTGGAAGTACTAAAATCGCTCGTAGCCGTTACTGTTTTCCCCTTCCTTTCTAATGACGCCCTTTGTAGAAGTTTTCAACAAAGGGATCTTCGAATGGTTTGCCAAAATTGGTGGATTGAGAAGATAAGTGGTTTATAGCTCGGTGAACCTCTTCCAATAATGGATCTAAAAGACCCGCTTTCAAAGCGACAGAACAAACGAGTAATATTCAACAGATTGTCTGCCCAACTAAAAAAGAATAATAATAGTTTGTCGCGGAATTGCAAAACAGTCATTATCTCACTTGGAATATAAAGACCTAAGTTTAGAAGAGCAATACATTTCAAATGTCCTACACTTCATTCAAATACCATAAACTTCCTCTTCCTTTTTATTATTTTGGGGTTAATCGTTTCCTTTCTGCGCAGAAAAGACTCAGAGGGAGGCATAGCTGGGCTCCCACTTCTATACTGAAGAGTATGACTTTGGTCCTGCTGCTGCTGCTGATGTGCTGCAAATGACCGTTCGTCACCGATCAGGCCATGCTGGTTAAGAGTTGCTTCCCGCGAGATATTTTAATCCCCTGTCGTCCAGGTGGACTAGACCCTTTTCAAAAGCCGACCGGGCCACATCGGCGGATGCCGTTTCTGGGACACGAAAAGCGTGCGACTGGATCCGAGTTCACCTCGAACGCTTGCGCAGCCCTTAGTGTCCAACAGACGCTCAATATACACGCCCAAAGGAATGGCGAATTCGGATAATTGGCGCAGTGGTTACCAGACGGCGCGCTTTTTTCAAGTGTCCATTACGGGGGTTAAAAAGGCAATTTGTGTTGTTTCGATTTGGGCAGCTATTTCCAGAGTAGGCCGTCAAATAGCGGCCAGAACAAAAGAGACGACTCACCTGCTTGTGCATCTCGACGTTTAGCCCGTAGGACATCTCGTAGTACTGCAACAGGGGAGAAAGAACAACGCACGTGAGGATCTGAGACAAATCTCTGTGGGGAGCCCTCTTCAACCCAAAGCGTCTAAAAAAATATCACGCAAACAGCGTCTGCGAAAGGAAGTCCCGATTGTCGGTGGAGCACCACAATCTCAGGTCTCGCCCTTTCTCTAAAATGTTCAGACAGACAGACAGTGCCGAGTACGCATGTCGCGAACTTTTATCCAACCCGAGGTTCGACTGGTTCGCCGCACTCTTCAAAACTCTTGACGAATTTCGCCCAAGTTCAACTTTTGAGGAGCGTTGCCCGACTTCTAGACAAATATTTCCGAAAACAAAATATGCTACACACAGTATAGTTTGTTTTATATTGTGTAAAATATAAAACAAACTACTGCATAACGTTTCCCTTAAGATTTTTTTTGCTTTTTTTTTTTACTTGTTTGTTGTTTTATATTTTACACAATGTGGAAAAGAACAAACATTGTAATGGTTTAGCTTCTTTCTTATCGTGAAACACATGTGAAACGATACATCCAATAAATCTCGCTCCACCTCCTACGCTAAGTGGAATCAGCTCGTTTCGAATTTCCGTGCATGAATGAAACTTTATTCAAACGTTTTTCTTTTTTTTTTTCTTGAAACTTTGCAATTAATGTTTTTAAAAAAAATCGAAACCTTGTCGAATTTGAATTTTGGGAAGTTCGTGACATCCCTCCTTATAATCCGTTCACCCTTAATTAAAGGGACACAAGGATTTTATTTGTACATGACATACGACAGCCCAACTACCCTGAACCTGAACACAATTTACGGCTCGAAATTCGTTTTCTTTCCACCCGAAAATCGCCGACCGAGAACTGGCCCGTTTGAGTCGCACTCACTCTCTTCTCCGTGGTCAAGTGCCGTTTTGTGTGGTTTGAGACAACCACCAAAAATTAATCGGAGTCGTGCGTCATCGAATACACACACTCAACACTAAAAATAGACTAAAAATAAGACACCCATTTTGTATGGCTTAAAAAACGTTGCAAATACGTTAATTTAAATTAAAAAAAAATTGCACAGCCAAGTGATTTTCGGTAACTTTCTCCCTCTATTTTTCTTCTTCCTCCCCAGTTCAGTTTCGGTGTCGGTTTTGAGCAGTTGCGTTTTTCGACTTTATTAAAGATATCTGTGACGCTGTAGCAAAATATTGATAGGGTAGTCTTCTAACACCACAATAAATCGCCTGGCAAAAAAAAAAGATTTTTTTTTTGTGGGGTGTTAGGTTTTTTTTAAAGGGCCACTAAAAAGAAGAAAAAAAAAGAAAAAGTTTTTTTTAAACAGTCTGGCTGGCAATCTGGCTGGCGTGTCAAAAAACTAAATTTACACAAAAAACACGTTTTTTGTTTTTCTTTTTTTTAACGATATTGACGGCGCAAGACGCGATTTAGTCGGTAGTCACCTCCTTTCCACTTGTTTTCTCTCTCGGCATTTCGGGGGCGTGGAGGGAGAGGTGGATCGGCTTCGCCTTCATGTTCGGGTGGAGGGAGTGAATGACCATGTCTTTGAGGTGGAAAGAGCGTATGACCATTCCGTGACGTCATGGACTTTGCGCCCACAATGTAAAATAAATCTCTGGCCTTCAATATTGCTCTATTTTTTCTTTCGCGTAAAATTTGTTTTTTGAGACGCGTGTCCCAACCAGACTGTTTATAAACAAAAAAAAAACTTTTCTTTTTTTCTTTTTAAGGGTTTTTTTAAAGCTGAGATTGCAGTCAATGCCACAAGCACGAGAGCTCGAGGTCGCTGCTCTAGAGCGTTCTTCGGCAGAACGAGCGCTTGCGCTGGAAGTGCATGTTTCAAAGCCAAGAGCGCAAGCTAGCTAGCTAGCTTTGGCTGCAGTTTCAGCGGTGGACGGAGTCTACGGTGGCGGGGAACCCCTACTTGATAGCCGAGAAATTACTGTCTGTGTATGCTCCTAGAGTATTCCTGGGCCATACAAGTTTCTTGGAGTTAATGGGGAGTTTTAGTAGATCGTTTTTTGGCGCTCCAATAACGATACGTTGCATGCACAAGGGCGTCCGCGGAGTATGGGGTACCGTTATCGGAGTTACCTGCTGCACGATCTACTAAAACTTGTCATGCTATCCGTCAGGGAAATGGGGAGGATCCACAAGAGCCGCCGTATCCCATTTGGGCAAACGTTCAGTGACCTCTGGTCAAACCTCTGGTCAAGGATGTATACGAACAACGCATCCTTGGTGACCGGGTGAGAACGGGAGAAGCCATACGAGCAAGTAAGTAACCAGATCCAAAGAAGAAAGCTTTTGAACCCGCCGTGGATTTCCCAAAGAACAAGAGGGCGAATTTAAAGGGGCTTCTTAGCAGTTGACCCACGTAAAGATAGGGATATGGCGAGGATTTTCAGCCTGGCTGAAGATATTTCGGGTCAACCTCTGACGGCGCCGGTCGTCCGGCCTCCACCAGATTTACCGGACGTCGGTGTGCTGCGCACCCGCCGTAACCTGGCAGATTTTGGTTTTTACCAACTAAACGTAACAAAAAAAAAAAACAGTTTTTTTTTTGCGGTGTTACTATTTTTTTTAGGCGTTCAATTGAGATGTGCGTAGGTGAACTTTTGATTAGATTTATGTTATTTTATCGAGACCACGTGTCAAAAGCCTAAATGTCGCTTTTTTTTTCTTTTTTTTTATAGCCAAGGTATGTAAGAATTATTTCGCGCAGCACATGAATCATGCACAAAACGTCTTCTTGTTTGTTTGTTTTCCTCTTTTTTGATGTGTCAAAGTATAGACGACAAGAACGCAGTACTGCATTTTCGGCGTCAACGCGAGGCGGGGATTAGAGACGAGTGCTGATTGGACCCGAGCTCTAGCCGAAGGCTGACGCAGCGCTCGCGTCCAATCACGGTCTCGCGTCCTTTCTTAAGGTGACGCCAAAAATTCGGCGTATACGGCCTCGTCGTCTATACGTGTTCAATATAGTTTTGACGGTAACTGGCGAAAGTGAGGGGAGGTAGATCGTAAATAAGAGTGCCGACACCACATATGCTTTTCGTGTCACGAACCGCGAGCAGATGTAGTTGAATGTTTGCACACGGCGAACTCGGTCATAAAAGAGAGAGGGGGGAAGGGTGTAACTGCTCACCATGACGTAGTGCCTCTGCATCTCCGTCTTCTCGCTGGCCAACTTCTCGCACTCCAGCTTCAGGCTGAAACGGGACACGACCAAAGCCTCGGTAACGCAGCTCAAACCGAAACAACTCCGGTAGCTTAACAAGAAGCACGGGGCAAATTATGTTGACGAGCTTCTTGCTTCCTTCTCTGGTGTTCTTATCTCGGCTAATAGCACAATCTCAGCTAGGACTGCGTACAAATGATAAGATCTCCGGGGATCGCTACGACTTTCTTAAATTTTCAGTAATTAGAGTGATAAAGAACGGACTCAGCTCAAGAAAGACAACCTTGGTAAAATTTAAAAATATAAAGAAATCTAGCGTTTTTTTTATTTTGTTTATTTAGAGCAAATAACGATTTTTTAATTTCTTAATTCTGATAAATGTGTCAAAAACCAAACAAAAAACAAACAAAAACCTAAAAACAATTGCTTCAAACAAACGAAACACGCGAGGGTAATATACCTACAATACAAAATCGCAAATACGTCTTTTTTTTTTTTTTTTTAGGGGGGGGGGGACGATATTTGCAGTCTGCGTACAAAAAACACGCCCGTTTCTCGAGAATAACTCGAAACGATTTTCGTAGGTTCCGATTTTCTTCCCGATTTCCGAACAGGTTTCACTGCGACAGCCTCCCAATTTTCGCCCAGCGAGCGAAAATCGCAGACCGTCACACGCGAGTTCTCCGTTTTCTTGGCAGGCGGTAGGAACTTCAAGCGCCAACGCACCACATGCAATAGAGGTAACTAGAAATCCTCGCTTTATAAAAAAAAAAAAAAGTCTACAGTCGTCAGGGTAAGTTACACGGGAGAGAAGCACTTTTACATTCAAATATTTACACCCCCTAAGGGTGTGCAAATGGTGAAAGAGAGACACCCATAGTTACACCCTTTCAACACCCTATTTCTAGCACCCTATAATTATGAAATAGGGTGCTGTTAACTGAAACATTACCTTTTTTTTTTCTTTTCTTTTCTTTCTGACGGGTGTAGAAAAAAAAGGTCTTGCGGTACAACGCGGGGAAGCGATAACATGCCTGCTTCAAGCAGCTTTAATAGAGGACGTCTTAGTGACTACGTGAACAAATATTGCCCGTCGTTTATCACTTGGAAATATACACCAACTCATACATGTTTACAAACAAACCGGAGCGCCCCTAGCGGACGCCACTCGGCGCCGCGCATGCGCGGTGGATGGTGGGCAAGAAGCCCGCCGTCGCCCATAAACAAACCATTGAATTGCGTTGTTGTCGGCGTCGGTGGGAGCCCCCGTGCTCTTTTTCACGTCGGAATTGCTGATTCTACGTCCTCCTAACAAGGTTTGACTACTTGAGCGGCTTCAGCAAAATTAACAAGGCAAAACTTTATGTGAATAATGTGACGTGCGGCGATACATTTCACGTGGACGCCGCAGAATGGGCGCTAGCCTGACTCCCACGATGAGATTCTGCTCGCTATTTTTCAGTCGCGACGTCGCTCAAGCTGCAAAAGCGTGGACCGTAGATGAGATGGTGGACGTCGATACTGAAAATCGCAAGTAGAATCGGGCATTACAAGTCGGTGATGGCCACTGGTAACATAATGATCAACATCTTCTTGTATCTACTGTTTACATTTAGCCTACTTACTCCAACTAACCTTCAAAAGTGTTTTGAGGCCTGCACTTAGTTCTTATCGCAATTACCGGGTCAACGTTTGGTTTACGGGCCGCTATCGTTTGAACGAGCTGACGATAAAAAGCAGACAAGTTTGAAAGAGCAGACGACAGTTCAAACGCATGCGCAATGGAGTACTGGCAAGAAGCACCGCGTCCCGCGTCAACATACCATTGGAATGTCACGTTGTCGGCGTCTGTGTGAGTCTGCATACTCTTTTCGCGTTGGAATTGTCGATTCTACGTCCTCATAGCAATGTCTTACCACTTTAATTGCCTGAGCGAAATTGCCAAGGCTCGTTACACCACTAAACTTTGCGTAAATAATTTGACGAGCGGCGATTCATTCCCATGAACGCCGCAGAATGGACGCCAAAACCGTGATCAGATTCTTCTAGCTATTTTCGGTCGCGACGTCGCTCGTGCTGCAAAAGTGTAGGTAGGAGATGATCGACGTTGATACTGAAAAACGGAAGCGCGGGAACAGACCAAGCGTAACCTGTCGGTGATGACCGCTGGTACCAATGATCAACATCTTGTATCTATACTGTTTACACCGAGCCTACTTTGGGTCTTTTGAGGCCTGCAGCTACTACTTATTGCAATCACCGGGTCAAAGCTTGGTCTACGGGCCGCTTTTGTTTGAACGAGGCAGACGACAAAAAGCAGACAAGTTTGAAAGAGCAGACGAAAGTCCGAACGATCAGGCGGCCGTGTGACCGGACCACCGTGGGTGGTCCGGACAACTGGACGGTTTTTCTCTCGTTCATGTTGGAACAAAGCCAATACATCTGGTGGCCACAAAGCTGTTGCCCGCACAAGCAATCGTAGTTCGACGGCGTCTGGTTTTCACTTTCACTGCTACTATCCACGTTCTCGGACGAACGGAGGGGGCAGAAACACATGAAAACTTGATCTTCACGCCTTTCCAAACCCTCTTGGCACAGTCCCCGTCGCAGCATTTTGACGAGAAGGCAGGTTTTTTGTCTGGTTTCTTCCAAAGCAGGGTTGGGCAGAAATACTTTAAAATGTATTTGGAAATACAAATACTGGGATACATTAAAATAGTAGCTAAAATACTGATACTGAAATATATCTGTAAAAGTGTATCGCGATACGTATCGGAAATACATTTCAAAAAGAGGCAAAAAGTATTTGGAAATACAAATACAGGAATACATTTTAGGGAGGGCAGAAATACAAATACAGAAATACTGATACTGCAATACATTTTTCAAATTTGTTTGAGACGCCGAATGAGATGAAGCTTGAAGTTTGAAGTGGAAGTTTTTGATCCTGAAATTACTTTCCCGTAGGTTTGGCACTTTGCCTTGAGGGTGGTGATTTCGGACGACGAGCAGTCTTCAATGGGCTCAAAAAAACGTTCCATCAAGGACTGACCGCGGTCCCTTTCCTGACATCCTGTCTGTCTGACGAGGGATGCGAAAAGACATCGACCTCTAAATAAATTCTATGTCATCCTAAATCCCATCATAACGTCACCACGCCTCTGTCCAATAAGGACGCCCCTGTCAACATTTATCACATGACGTCACGGTGGAATGAACTGGTATTCTTTATCTGTAGCTGTGGCCTTGAACATGAAACTTTACCACGCTGCTATATGAAAGGACAATACGTACTTTCGTTGTAGGTTACCTCGTTGAAGATCGTGCAGGCAGTGTCATTTGGAATTTTCAAGAATAGTGGACCACCTGAAGCATCCAGGAACACATGTCTTATCTTCTGTTACGGTTGAAAAAACGATACTGTGGCATCCCTGTTGTGAAGGTCCTTCCTGCCGACCCTCCGCCACCGACGCTTGGATTGCAGTCCTCAAGTTTCGTCTTGCATACTCCAAATAGAGACCTCGTGGATTGCGACCTGATATTGCTGGCACAGGCGCGAGCTCTCCGAGAAACAGCGCGCTCGAGACGAGTCGCAGGTGTACGAAGTCTGGGTCAGCACAGCGAGGCCACGTCTGACCTTCCTGGGTTTCGGATCACCAGAGCAGCGGGTCACTTTCCCGTCGGCTGATGACGTACCCTTGAGCCGTGCAATATTACGGGCGCAGCCGCAGACGCATTCGAATATGTGTTGAACTTCACTGCGTGAGTCATCCTACTATTTCAAGTCAACTACCGCCAGGCTTGTGCTGCAACGGACTGTGACTCAGCTTTGCCGGCTGGGTGTACTGTGTACGCTAAGGCAAGAGAGACGGTTAGCAGCGGGCTTTGGATGCCAGCAAACAATGACTCAAGAAACCCCTACCTAAGGACCTGCGGCACAAGATGCTCTGACTCCACTCCTGGCACGCCACCTGGTTCGAGTCCCCGACTACGCAACACTTCTCAGAAGAGAGAAGAGGACGCATAGAAAAATAGTTTGGAGAATCGGAAGGAACCTTGGTCAGCATGGTAACAATGCCCCAGCATCTCCTTGACCCTAGTGCCCTCAGAAGTAAAAAAAAAAGCGTTTGGATTTGTATTTTTTGTTTGTGGGGGGGGGGGGGGGGGGGGGAGTATTTCTCAAGAAATGTAACGAAATACATTTCACCCTGATTGTATCGCGATACAACGGAGCATTCAAAATGTATTTCGATACAGGAATACAGATACTGGTGAAAAAAATGTATCGCGATACAGAAATACAGATACGAAATGTATTTCTGAAATACTATCGCGATACATTTGTATCGCGATACTGCCCAACCCTGTTCCAAAGGAACACAGGGATGCATGTCTCGCACGGCGACTTCTGCCCACCGCCCCAGACCGGAAGTGCGCCCGACGCGCCACCACCGCGGCGTGACGTAGGAGAGTTGAGTTCGTGTATACATTGCTCGGACCGAGATATTACGCTTTATGTAATTTATGGATGAGAACAAGGTGAGTCGCAATACTCAAAATAGAGTCTCATTTTGGGTATTGTGACTCAGCTTCTTCTCGACTCAAAATGAGCCTCTCATTTTGAGTCCAGTCTCATATTGCGATGTGCTTCTATTTCGTACTCGTATTTCGGAAATTGGAAACAGAAGCACGTTTCGCAACCGCTCCTCACATAAAATAAACTCTCACAAACGAATTTTTTTTGGGGGTGTGGGGGGGGGGGGGGGGGTGGTTGTTTTATTATAATAATCGCCAATGTGAGCACCCCAATTTTTTTTTCTCAGTGTTTAAAGGAACGATTTTGAAACATACGTCTATTACAGCCAAAGTATCGCTCCCAACTCAAAATTTATCCCGCAACGTAAATACTACTTTTCTTCTTTTTCTTGTGGGCGGGAGGGGGGGGGGGTATAACGCATATGTTCAATTTAGGTACTGAACCATTAACGTTTTAAGGGGATATTGTGTCCCTTGAAATGTTTTCTTTCCGAGTTTACTTTTCCATTGCGGGCACACCATGACCGGCGTTCGACTCCCCTTCGGCGGCTCCGGAGCACAAGTGCGGGCCCGCGGCACTTAGCCTCAGGTCCACAGCAAACGCAATTAAAGGACGTCTTTAAAAGTGCAATGCATGGGTTTGCCGTTATGTGAAGAACGCTCACCTGTGGTACTGCGCCTGGAGGAAGTTGAACTCCTCCTTGATGCGGTCGCAGGTCTCGGACACGGTGAACTTGAACGGCTGACCCGGCTGCGCTGGAGGACCCTGGCCGGAAAAGAGACGGCCCACAGGCAACCATGAGGCCAAGCTCGCCCACGCACACACAGCGGCGCCGCGAGCGAGCACACACACTCCACGCGTATACAGTCGCGGACAATGCAGACGGGACGGAGCGAGCACAGAGCCGTCCAACGCGAGGTCCCTGCTCGTTCCCCGCAATTTCTGGCAGACATTTCGATGAGATAGATTATAGAATATCACTCCTTCGTTTTCTGCAGTGCAAAAAAATAAGAAAAAAGACATGAACGTTTTGGCGCGCGCGTAAGTTTTCAGTGAGGACATCAACCACGCAAACAGCACCATGCAATCAGCACGGCTTTTCCCTTCTCGCCTTCTCTCTGTTCTTTCCTCCCAGTTCTAGTTTTCGGGAGGGACTGACAATAGCGAGTTTTAGTAGACCGAGTTTCCCGCTCCGCTAAGCCCCTCCGCTACCCGGAACTCTACAGCCAAGGCCATCAGCGCGCAGGCGCAGTAGTGGTTTTTTCGTAGCGGAGGGCTAGCGGAGGGGGAAACACGGTCTACTAAAACTCCCTAATAACAGCGGAGGCCTCGACGACTGCCAGCGCAGTGTGTCTGAGTGGCTACGTCCTGCCCTATCGCCAGGAGTGCGATTCAAGGCTCTGTCCCAATCGCTGCGGACAATAACATTTCCAATCCGGCCAAAACAAAACAACTCAAAAAACGTTTTAAAGGCCATTGATGGGGAAACCTCCACTTCCTTCCAGCAAATGTTGTGCACAGCAAAAAGCGTGTCCAGTGTGGATGGACAGCCCTTCACCAACACACACACACACACAATGACTCGAAATGGCGGACAGAGCAGACGGCTTGGCAGGAGCCAGACTCCCCCAACACACCGTCAAGCCTGGCTCACACATTCGCGTGGGATCGACGGCAGCTCCGGTAAACGCTTACACCAGTGCCACCTATCGGTTACGACCGGGAAAACTCGACATCTGCGTACGTTTTATGCGTCATTCTTCCATCGTGCGCTCGAAATAATTCTGACAATGATATACAAACGGCTATTCGTTATATAGAGATAGTGCGTGGATTTGGTCTCGCAAATACCGCAAAACCTTCGGCCTATATATAGTATTACGAGGATCGCAAGCTCGTTCTGGGGCTGGCTAATAGACGGCGCCAGTCTCTTCTCTCGTCGTTAGCGGTTACAGGCGCGGGCAAACGGAAATCTGTGAACCAGACCTCGGCGTATCCAGACGAGCGACAACACTGGGCTTGACATGTAGACTTTTAAGTTTGACTACCCGGGGAAACAAATAACGTTTTCTCGCTTCACCGGGAAAAAATGGAAGGTCGGTGTCATAAAACAATATCTTTTTCATCATAATCTATACTCCTATAGTCAGTGACAGGCCAAGAAGAAAGTGAAAGCTCTTTCCACATTAGTAGAGCGAACTGTGGAAAGGAGGTCGCCTCCGCTCCAGCGTTCGCTCTACTAAAGTGGAAAGAGGTGGGAGGAGCTTCCACTTCCCGCAGTTTTGAAAAGAAAAAGTAGTTCGGCTTTTCGCGGGACAATACTGATGTCCCGCTTTATATGGTGAATTAAGATATATGTAGGTGCATATCAGATTCGCCATGTGCTATTTTACCAAAACGTCCATGTTTCAAAACGCCAAAAGCATCGCTTTTCTTTTTCCCCGACAATCAAATCTCGTCTAAGGAGGGACTACTTCGCGCAGAGTATGAACAAAGCGCAAAACTTGGTGAGGCACGCGTTCTACGGGACAGTATCTGAAGAGCGTGGAATCAGAAAAGCCGTGCGATATTTTACAGTACTTAGGAACTGTTTTCTTCTTGCTTGCGGCAGATTTACAAAATAAAGATGATCCCGATTGTACAACGGCGCACGAAACATTGTGCAAAAAGTCACTCTGACGAGCGACAACAATGTGCCAAAATCGTCAAAATATATCGACGTAGTTCGTAAACGACGGCGATAATTGTTGGCCCATATTTAGCTGCTTCGTACAATAACGAAATTGTCTTCTCAAGAGATAATTGACGCAGAAACTTTAAAGTGATATTATAGAGGGAAAAAATGTGCCTGGAAATTTAGAAGGCCTCCTTTTGCCCGTCTACTTATGATCAAACATCGAAAGAAGCCACCCCTTTCTACGAGTCGAGATGGAAGAAATAATAAACGTGTAGGACAAAGACAAAACAACCACATCTTGAAAGATGCGGTTGTGTCGTCTTTGCACTACATGTTTATTCTTTCTTCAATCTTGACCCGCACCAACACACTCTTCGTCCATTAACTTTCCAAACTCCTTTTTTTTACATGTTTTTGCATTTTTATTTTGAGAGAGGGTGGAGAATAGATCTTTTTCAATTACCCTAACGTGGCGCAGCCGTGGAGCTACTGTCAATTTATTCCAAGAGATGCCAAGAAACGAGAGAAAAATCCAATTCCACGCAAGGAAAAACAATCAAACGAAAGGGTTTGGCAGCATACAAAAAGCGGCGCGTTTAAAATCGGAAAAGAAAACACTTCTCTCGCACACTAAAACGCGCCAGACAGCGGGGAAAAAAAATGAAAGCAGCAATAATTATAACAGTGAGAAGAAAGAAGGAAAGAAAGCGACCGGCGAAACTCGACAGCAGCGAAATAAATAACTGCGTTGGCGGCGGCGGAGTTGGGGCAAACTCGACACTACAGAGAGGCGAGACGCCGATTAGGCAACGACAGAGGAAGCAGGCCCGCTGTGCGGTGAAAGCCGTACTTAACGAAGAAAGCCGCCGCTGAAACGCGATCCTCGTTGACCGCGGAGAACGGCAACAGCAAGAGTAGCAGAACGACGCCGCGCAACCGAGAAACCGGCCACGCAAGACAGAAGAAGAAAAAAAAAGAGAGACAGTAAATTGAACCATTGCTTCCGGCGAGAGAGAGAGAAAAGTGGAGAAAGCGGGGGATGTCGTTCTCCCGAGTGACTTTCCCTCGGATCCCCAGGGAGGATGGAGAGCCGAGCGAGCGAGCTTGCGTGCTCACAGAGGGGACCGTGAGGTTACGCAGTAGAAACTAGTGTGCCCTGATCTGAGCGGGTTTCCAACTGCTCGTTGCTTGACGCGGAGCGGATACTCGTGGCCCGATGCGCCAAAAGTTATAAATTAACCGGCACGGCCTATCTGGCAGCGGGTGGGAAACGACTGACGAGCTATGGTGACGCTCAAACGCGTCCCATGGTAAGCGTCACAAAAGTTTCCCACCCGTGGTCGCGGGCATCGGGCGTGAACCGGTCGCACGAAGCATGCTAGTATGTGCGTTGCAGGGGCATTATTAGTGGTAATGCTAAATTAAACGGCGCCCCAAGTAAGCGCCATGACCATTTCCCACCCGTTGCCACGAATGAATCGTGTTGTAAAGCTCCACATGAATGAATGAATGAATTTATTGAATCAGGATGGCTCTGTGGCCGGTATGGGGAGAGGGGAAGGACGGTGGGGGCATTCTGCAGTTCATGTTCTGCTGACAAGGTGGGCCTCCTTGGCAAAGTTCCACAGTGCAAGCAGCGTTGCGTTGACGTTGTCATTGGGATATATCCATTCGTGGAGTGTCTGGACTCCTGGTGGCTTGTGCTTGTCGCGAATGGCTGCTAGAGCCGGGCAGGACCATAGTAGATGAATGACCGTTGGTGGTTCCTGTCGACACTGCTTACAAAGTAGTAGAGCCGAGGGGATTTGCGTGGTTTTGTGTTGCTTGTAGTATTCCCATCTTGCGACGATGTCTTCAGTAAGGGCGAATCCGGAGCGGGCTTTGGTAAGGAGGACTTGTGCCCCTCTGGGAATGTTCCGGGGTATGGGGCGTTGTAGTGGGGGAATGGTGTTTCGTAGTTCCTCCTTGTTTTCGTATCTTATTCCCATGCGTTGCTCTTCTGGAGGCAGCTTGTATTGGAGGGTGGGCACTGCCGACTCCGAGGGGTGATTGAGAAGAGCCTCCCTCGCGAGTCTGTGTGCCTCCTCGTTGCCCGCGTTCCCGATATGGCCGGGTATCCACTGCACTTGGACCACGATATTGTAGTTCCTATGGATTTCTTTGCAGAGTTCCTTGATGTAGTAAGGAGTAGAGTTCCGCCGTACGGGGCCTCGTAAGGCTTTGAGAGCTTCTAGGCTGTCCGTGAGAATGATTGCTTTGGTCAAAGCGTGGGGTGTTGGTTCCATCAGTGTCCTTATTCCCAGAAGGATGGCCTGCAACTCTACCTCCCTCGGAGAAATTTTGTCCCCTGTGGAGAAACACTGGGTGCGTGTCATGCCAAATGTGTCCGTGGCAGCTATGGCCAGGAGGTTGCCGCCATCCTGTCTTGCTCCGTCCACGTAGATCTGCTTGTCCTCTGGGCACATCGGAGGGGCTGCTTGTGCGTGCATGTCCCTTTGGTGAGTGTGTTCAGTGGTGTTTACTTTCACAGGTACAGGCTTCGTAGTGGTCACGACTCACGAGTATGTCTTCCCACGGGGGTACCATGGGGTCGAACGTTGTAGCGTGGAACGTACGGTCATCATATTCCAGGAGACGTTGACCTTGTGGGGTGTGGAGCCGTCGTGCCTGTTCATTGGTTGCTCTGGTTGAGATAACGTCCTGCAGTGCTGGGAGTTGACAGTACCTGTAGAGTTCTTCTGTGCGCGTGTGATGTGGGAGGCCTGTAATGACCCGCAGGGCTTGTCTATAGAGGCTTTCAAGTTTCTGTAGTTGTACTTGAGTGAGCTGGTAGTGAATAGCCCCGTAGCACGCGCGTGAGACCAGGACGGCTTGTGGTGGTGGTCACAGTAGTAAGGACTCAGCGTGTCCAGGGGTAAAGCTGAGCAGGCAATGGTTACGACCGGGCGGCAATCATTCGAATATTCTGTTTAGCGTTTTGCAACGAGTTACGTAAGAACTCACTGAATATTCACAACTGCGCCTAACGCTAAGTCTAAAAAAAAAAGTTTGCTTTTAAAGCAGAGAAGTTTTTTTTAGCGCGGTGACACAACCTCGAAACAACCACAAGTCGCGAAAAAAAATTCACAAAGGAAAGCGACACATTCATTGCCGCGGGCCAGGTTCACTTCCATAGGGGCCCAGGAATTCCACTGCGTCAACCTGCCTACTTTATCGCGCAAAAGTTCACGTTTATATCCCATAAAGGCGCAACCGCACGCGAGCGAAGGCCGACCCCGAGCACAGCGAAGCGAAGAAGCGAAAAATCTCCGTCGTCGCAAGCGCGTACACCATTCCAGCGCCAACGAGAATCAACGCCCGACTCGGAAAAGCAGGGAAGGTAATAAACTCGGTCCGGAGAGAGACGAAGCGGGCAATCGTCCCCGAGAACCGCTATTAAAATAAGAAGAAGAAAAACATAAATAGACACACACGTGAAGCAGGGGCCTGCGATGGACCGCATCCGACGCTATAGACGAGCCAACCGAGCCAATCCAAAGCCGCGCGAGTGTCACGTGACCTTGGGAAGGACGTCCTGGATTGGCTGAGAAAGCTCTCTCCGTGCGCTGCGGTTCATCCGCGAGGCGAAAAAGAAGGAAAGCGACTGCGAGCAGCTTGCAGCGCGAAGCACGGCGGCGCTGACACTACTGGCAAGTTGCCGTCATCTGGATCCCGATCGATCTAAAGACCGCGCACTTGATGACTCCCCGGCGGCGACGGAAAGAAGCGCGCGCGTGCCAACGACGAGGCCGGGGCGTCCGTCGCGCTGGATTCTCTCGTGGCCCGCTCCGCTGCAGCGGCAGCCAGCCCCCCGCCGTGGGTTGTTGTGCGCGGCGCCAAGAACAATAACAGGGGCGCTTTATTATCGTGGCACTCGGCGCGCATGCGCGGCGCCGACGTGGCGTGAAGAATGGACGGGATGTCACGGCGGGAGCCACGCGCGGCCGCGAGGCGTGCAACTCTGACGCCTCGTGGCTCTTTGGGAAACCGCTGCTACACGGACAGAAGGTGAAGGAGAGGAGGAGAGCGCCGAGCTCCGATTGGAAGAATAGTGGGTAGACTCAAAGGCTATAGCTGCCCGCTGTCTCCCTCCAATCAGAGCGAACGAGTGCGTCATCCGCTCCCCGCGCAGGGTCTCACGTTCGAACGGTGAGTGAGCAGAGACTCGCGTCTCATATCCTCCTCTCCCTCAGTTTTCTTTCTGGTCACCGACATAAGAAGAGCCGGGAGGTCTTTCCGGTGTCCCGGGGAAACCGCGAGCTTCCGGACTTGGGCAACGCTTCGGCATCTCGTGAGCGTCAAGGCGCGGAGGAAGGCAACGAGAGGCTGGCCGGAGGCCGGGTGTCTCTCAAAGTGTTTCTCATCCTATAATTTCGCGGAGAAAACAAAACAATAGATGGACGGATGGATACTGAATGTGGAACGATCAAAAGTGGACAATGTGTCAGACAGAGAGCCAGGCGCTTCTCACGAGATTTATACAAAAAAAAAAAGTGGTCCCTCGGAACATTGCCGAAAATCGATCGGTCAAGCCGCGACACGCCCAATAGACCATTTGCTGTCTTACCCAAGCATCAAGGAGAATGCAGGGATTGTGTTCCACGCGCCACACGCGCACGCCTTTCCTGTATAAAAGATTCGAAGTAAATAACCAAAAGAAAGCATTGACGAACGCGCGTGCAAGATGCCATTTGTTTTAGGTTTTTGCTTTGGAAAAGTTACTACTGCTGAGGCCAGCACGTGCGGCGCGTGGAACACCAATCCCTGCATTCTCCTGATGCTTGGGTAAGACAGCAATAGGTCTATTGTCCGCGACGCGCCGCCTCGGTCACACCGTCAACCAGGGGTTTCCCCAGGACTCTAATCAAGGGGGGGGGGGGGGAGGAGAGGCGAGGCTAGATAAAATATAAAACTGTTTCTTTTTAGTCCACTAGCTAAATTACAGACGTCTATTAACCAAATGCTCATACCCGTAATGTATGTTTCCCTTTCACTATATATACACCTGAGAGGTGGTGTTTTCTACTTAATGTGAAAAAAAGTTTTTTTTTCCTTTTTTTTAGATTCAAGGGGGGGTGTCCAGGAAAACTAGGGGGTCTGGGGAAATCCCTGCCGTCAACTATCAGCGTGGACATGTTTAGGCGGCGCCCACTTGTGGTTCCTCTCCGTGACGTCACGAGCAGAATTTGCCACGCCGTGACGTCGCGAGTTGTGGTCCCTGACTACCTATCAGCAGTTGCGAAGGACAAGTTCGACGGTGTTTGTAGAAAGAACAGTGGAAACTAAGGTATTCTTAAATCAACACCGCCAAAATTAGCAGTCAGACGTTTGTCTCATTTTTGTGGATGAAAGCAGAGTTCATCCCAGAGTGAGGGAGCTGACTGTGACGGGTGACGCCCGATGAGCGGACGAAGCTAATTAGGGAATCGAGAATGTGCTTGCGGTGCTCGAGCCTGGCTCGGGTTCAGTTCTAGAAGTGGCTGGTTTTGATCCTGCAGGGATGGAGTTTATGGCCTTAAGATCTCTAGTGAAAAATCTTTTATGTATAGACGCTTTACACACGCGCCAGATTGAGCCGCCATAGCCGCCCTTCTCTTGTCTTACCGAGATGCCGAGCCACTGAAGCGGGCGTTGACGAGTCTCCACCACGGCCTATGCTGGGGGAAGGACACAGTAACACTTAAAATGGCAATAACCTGTCCTGCTGTGGAAATGATGAAGTCAAGCGAACGGAATAAGAGGGAACAAAAACTGAAGGGCAGTTATGGCGGCGCCCATGCACAGCTGCTGTAAAGCGTCTATAAGAAATTTCTTAGAAGCATATGATCAAACGATATCATATAGAAACATACAAGAACCTTATAAGAACATATAAGACCAATATAAGACTATATAGGAAGTTAAAAGAAACTGATAAAAAGTTTCTTTTATAACCCTATATTGTGTATGTACTTATAAGTTTCTTGTATGTTCTTATATGATCGTACTTGATCTTATTTGATCATACGCGTTTAATGAACCAAGAAAGTTTTATACATATAAGATTTTTCACGAGAGACACTCGCCAAACCCCTCGCACATCCAGACCTACCCTCTTCACCGTCACGATTAGATGAGTTACTCGAGCTAGCGTAATGTATCCATTCCTTCACTTAAATACGTTTTCCCACGCACTCGTTCAAAGCTATTCCCACTAAAAACGTGTCATAGTGAACGCTTGGTCGATCGTGAAAAGCGCACTATAGAGTGACGCTTTTGGTCGCGTTCGTAACCGATAGCAGCGAAGGCAACACAACGCCGCTTCAGAGCGTGAAAGAGGGAAGGAGGGGGAGGAGGAGGAGGAGGAGGAGGAGGAGGAGGAGGAGGAGGGGGGGGGCGTGGACCTCACACGCGCGGCGACCCTTCACGGGGAATCGGACACTCTATCAAAGCGCGGCGTTAATGCACTCCCCCGGCCGACTGAACCCGCCACGAGTGAGGCCCGGGGCGAGAGAGCGCTAAGCCCGGCGTCGTGCTATCTCCCGATGCCCCCCGCATCGATCGGGCGACGTCGATACGGGAGCGCGCCAGCAATTAGCCGCTCCCCGAGCGCTAATCCGCAGCCGGGACCGCGGCCGGGCAAGGGTGCCGCTCGCTGCTGCGCGAGAAGAGGCCCTAATCTCCGGCCCGGATTGCGGCGATTATTCCGTTCGCGAGCAGGGTGGCGTGCACGCCGCTCCCCGGAGGAGAAGGCCATGCCGGTTAGCGACGCGTCGCTGGTCCTCACCGACCGCTGCGCCGGCCCGTGCTCACCTGAAGCGGCCGAGATCGATCAAAAATGGCAGGACGGTCCTGTCGAACTCGAGAGGCGGAGGCGAAGGTACGAAGTTCGCGCCTTAGACAAGTGAAGCTCTTCCCTGCCGTCCGCACCTACGCAGTGGCTATATACACCAGCGCGTTGTTTACATACAAGTTTGCGTTTGCATACACACCAGTGTGCAAACGTAGAATCGATAGGGAGTTTTAGGATAACGTAGGCAGTTTTAGCGCACGTTAGCACTCAATTTAGCGCTTCCGTTAGCTCACGTAAAGCGAGAGAGTTTAAGAATAGAGAGTTTTAGTAGATCGTTTTGGCTTTCCCGCTACGCTATACGCTAGAGCGACGACGCTACTGCGCATGCTCGCTGCTAGCGGAAACATTGCGGAGCTGCGGAGGCTAGCGGAGGCGCGCTATTCTAGCGAAGCGCGTAGCGCGGCGCGCTAGCGTGGGTCTCGCGAGAACGAGACTTGGCGAGATAAGGGAGAGCCAGCGAGGGACTCAATTCAAGATGGCCGCCACGCCGCGCCTGTCAGGTTTGTGCGCTTCGCGATCGTGGTTCTGAGGGGTGGATTATATCTTGCTGCTGCAAGAAGTAGCCGCGACCAAGCCGTTCCACGACTGCAACAGGTAGCGATTGATGGCGAACATGCTAAATACTGCCACGGAAAAAGAAAAAAGAAGAAGAAGCAGCTTCGCAGTCCGTGGTGCTGTGAGCGAAGGGTGCGGCCTCCTGCTCGGCCGCTTTGTCGTGAGGACAAAACCGACCAAGGAAGCGAGCGAGCAGGCGGATATGAGGGATTTCCGTGGCGTTTCATTTTCGGTGAACAACGACACAACAGAAGAGCTACGGTTGTTGTCATCTATTTTTGAAAATTTTTCTCGGTTACTTTGGCGCTTGGCTCATGTCGGATTGGCTTGGACAACTTGGCCGTCAGTCGTATTCAATTACAAACACAACAGACATTTCCTTACAAAAGAAGCAACGATTAGCACGTTATTCAATAAAGAACAAAATATTATATTAAGATAACGACGTTAATCAAACAATTGCGAAGAATTGCTTTAGAAATCTGTTTTACGCAAGCCTTAGTGTCCGAAAGAGCCGCTAGTGGCGTGGCGTTAGCTCACGTAACGCTGTAATTCATAGCGGGTGGCGAACGTTCCGCTAAAACTTCAAATGGTGGTTCCGCTAGGCTACATATAGCGGAGGCCGTAGCGGCTAGCGGATAGCGCAGCGGGAGTGACTGAACGATCTACTAAAACACTCTAATAGCGTTTCTCCACCACGACGCAAAAGCCAAGCATCTCGCGCTTACAACACGTCAAAGATACGGTAACAATTTTTATTTCACGCACAAAATGCGGCAACTTTCAAAAAAAAAAATCTTATTTCAGAGTAACATTTTAAATTTGTCTAAATATAAAAATACGACTCGGTGGCGGTCGACCGGTCGTGTCCGCGCTCGCCTCGGCAAGCGCCGAAAAGAGTTCGCGCGCCGCAAGCAGCAGGCTGACGGCGATCGTTGCCCACCTCGCTACATGTATTCCGTCTGTGACGTACACCTCACGTAGCAGTGCATTGTCTACCTGCACTGAAAATCACGGTAGCGAGGACGACGCCGACGTCGCGTTCACAACAACCGCCGTTTTTTTTGTTTTTTTTTTAATTGTCGTTTGAATTTTGCTTGAAGCAACGAAAGAAATTTTTGCAAACGCACGCGATAAAAAAAAAGGAGAAGCGAACGCAAAAATAGCAAGCGCAAAAACACGGTCAGCGTTCGGCGCATCCGTATTAGCGACGACGCTATTTGCGTATGCTCAAAGCTTTTGCGTACGCTGTTCTAAAATTCTCTAATGCGCCGAAAGGAAGCTCGGCGTCGGGCCAGGGGCAAAAGTTGCATAAAGGCGCATTCGGTCGCTGACGTCCGCGGCAGGCATTGCGGCTCGGACAGGGCCGCGGGGATAAACCTCTTGCGGAAATTTGTCCCACAAAGCTCCGCACGAAGCGCGCCACGAAGCGTGGGAACTTCTTGTACGTACCTCCCGCGTCTATACCACGTGACACTGAAGAGAGTCGAAGGTGTGTACACGCGGAAGAATCAAAAGAAGCGATTACGTGTATACACACACAAGAGATACGCGAGTACGATTTCAGAAACGCTAATGAATGGTTTCTACTTGAGATGTAACTCATTCAGAGGGACATCAAAGAAGGGGAAAAAAAAAGGAATCAAATGCAGAGAAAGAAAAGAGAGATCAGAGGCAATAGAAATTCATTAGGCGGTATAGGCAGTGACGAGAAGAGCACTGGTATCTTGGAAAGAAGAGGGATTTCCACATGGCGCGTGCCCGATCGAGCGCGCCCCCGGGCTCACTTGGGAACCGGCCGTCATCCAATCTTAGACTAGGAAAGCTGAAGTGGAGAGGAGCGACTTCCTTTCCACAACGGCTTTTCTCGTGTGACTCCTTTTCCCCCTCACACTGTATTTCTTATATTGTATCCTACTAGCACAGTCTGGCGCGTAAATAAATGTAAATATATCCACGTTGGTGTTACGTAATTCGAACAAGCATGAAGTATACAGTTCCTTGTCTTGTCGATTAACTTGGCGCATTTATGTTGTTTCATTTAAGATACAAAAAGTTGTCGTAATCCTACATCAGTAGATCGCGAGAATGAAGTCGTAAATTAAAACAACTTTCCCTTTTCAGTACGGTTTTTCGGCGATTCGGCGAAGGCACCGCGGTTGCAAGTTAACGGGGCCTGCCAGACGACTTTGGTTCGCGTGTACGTAAATAAATACACGACGGTAATTGCTTTTCTTCGATAATCCCAACTATGTATCCCGCCCGCGTGCCATTAAACAACTTACCATATAAGCATCAGGCGTGACGAAACAGAGTGTATGCATAGCAAAGCCAAACAGTCCCAAACGAGAAAAAATAACAATTACACGCCACCTCTCTCGGCTTTAGACGCGCGTAAAACTCGCGCAGCAACTAAAAGAAAATAAAAAAGGAAAGAAAACGAACACAGGCGGCATTTTAGGTTAAATGCTCCGGGGCGAAGAAGAAAAAGAAGCTAAGGGGGCGGGGCACCCTTCGCTTATCCCCGAAACAAAACAGACGGACGGCCGCCGACGCACTCCGTAGAAGTCTGCCCCGCAACCCAAACAGCGAGCAGTCTATCCCGCACAAAGGGGGCCCCCGGTCGCACCTCGGCGGACAGAGAGAGAAGAACGCCGTGGAGCTTGTGTCAACAACAGCGGCGGCGCGGCCAGGAAGCCATAGCAAACAAACCGGAGGGTGGGGGCCGCCGCTTCCTCCTCCGGAGGCGCCCACGGGCCCCCCACAGAAGCCCGAAATACGCCCAGGCGGCAGCTGTCGCGGCCGAGGAACCGCTTGGCCGATCCCCTGACGCGCGCCTAGTGCGCCCAGGCTCCAGAGTGTCTCCAACTGTTCGGTTACGGTCACGTGGTTCGTGGCCCGCCGTGTTTGCGTTACGAGCTGCAACGAGTGACGAAAGCGTTGTCTGAGAGCGTATCCACCTTTCCGCCCATTTTCTTCCTCGCAACGCGGTAACACAGCGTGTGGGAGACCAATCTGCTGCCCAGAAGGCTTATTGCAGACGCTTTCCACGTTTTCAGTCGCTCCCTCTCCCAAGTCTAGGCTCCCTACGTGCGCTCCGCGCTCCTCCTCGTCATCGTCGGGAAGGAGGGCTCGAACCCCGAGAGGCCGTCAACGGGAAGCTCATGTTCCTGGCCCGAGTCCAGAGCCCGCGAGAAGCGGTGCCCGCATTCCGGCCTGCCGCTCCTCGGAGACGGCTGCTCGGTTGACACGCTTGTTGCCCTGCCGCGCCCGCCTGCCGCCTCGGTTTGCTTCGCGTCGGGGCGGACGCGTGAACCGGGGTTTGAGGACGGAGTTGGCGGCTCGGAGCTGACGGGACCTGCCGAGCGATTTTGGGCCCCCGGGGAAGGGGGTGCCGCGAGAGCGCATGGCGGAGAATGAGGCCCGCGTCGGCTCTTCGTGCTCGTGAAATTCTACCTCGGTGCTTGTTTCCGTGGCGCCCTCTAATGGTTTCCATCCGTGACGTCACGAGTTGTGATCCTGGCTACTTATCGGTTTCGGCGACAAGTCCCACGAGTCATGGAAGCGAGGATCCGTCGCGTTCTCAAACCGACACCGTCCAAGCGGACATTCTGGCATCGCTCTTACGCTCGTGGTTTGGCAAATCGTAAGACGACCAGAGCGGCGACGCTGTTGGTAGCGCGCGTAACACGACATGTGTCTTGGTTCGCCAGCACTTGGAGGACCAGTTCGCAGTCGTGGGAGAGCAGGAAGTTTCTGCAGAGGCGGGTGGCCAGCTTCCTGACCGTGAACAACGGCCGAAATCGTGTCCACGGTGCAACATGCCGTGAAGGACGTGCTCTTTGGGGGTTCTTTTCGTGCGCGACGGCTTGTCGAGGACTCCCGATATAACCTAGTCATTGTGTATGGACACTGAGAGTTAAAGTGTCAATACGTCAATAAAAATAAAAAAATCGACCAGCTAGAAAAGGGCTTTTAACCGGTGTCATCCTCAGAGTGCGTGCGTATATGACGCATGCTTTGCTCACTTTCTGAAGTCACGAACGCACGCGTGCTGGGCTATGGAGATCGCACACTTAGCTGTGGATTTGTAAACATTGAAAAGTTTTAGATCGTTTCTGAGGCCGGCAACTCCCGAAAACGAGACGAGGCACGCACAAACGCGTCGTCAAAGTATCGAGTGTGGTTTTTAGAGGTATCGAAAGCTCCCCTGAAATTCCCTACTTATTGTACCACCACGCTGTCGAAGCTGCTGGCTCGCCCATGTGCTTTAGCATTTGCTCCTAGCAAAGGGCGCATGGGAAAGCCGTATCTAGCCCGGCCATGCCCCTTGAGTTTAGTTCTCAACTCAGCCGCTAGAGGCGCGACGGTTGGATCTACTCATCAATGGCGACGCTTTCAGCCAGACAGATGGAACCTTTCGGGCGCACTGAGCTTTCGACCGAAGTGAGAAACAAGACCGCTCATCCCGCGTCGGAGCAGAGGACGATGACTCGGTTTCCGCCAGCAGATCGATCGTCGAATCCGCCTTTCGCCGGAAATTGGACAGACCGCCGACGGCACGTACCGCGTGAACCGTGCGACAAACATCTGACAATTACGACGGAGACTCTTGGCACGTGAGGGGACGAAGAACCAAACTCTATTCAGAACTTTAGGTATTGCCAAGGACGAACTCAAAACCGTTGGCTGCGCATCAGTGCCCCGCCCTCCCTCCCATTCTCGAGGTGGTGTTGAAGGCTTCGGTGCCTTTTCGGCAACCGCAAAACCGCGCTCCACGGGTCGTGCGTCAAGACACGAACATTGGAGCTCCTAGCGCCATCTTTTTCTTTTTCCAAGCAAAGTAACCCGCCATAAAATAAATACCGTACGTCTTTGTCTTTCTGTCTGTCTGTCTGTGTGTGCGCGTGTGTGTGTGTGTGTGTGTGTGTGTTTACGATGATTATTTGAGAATTACGCTCGTTTGCTCTACGTTCATTTGAGAACTAGCACAAATAAAGCGCCCACCGTTCACCAACCACGAATGCCATTTACTGCCAATTTGCTTTCATTCAGTAGAAAATCAACTCGTCTGTAAACAAAAAATTAATTGAGCAAACAGGCTTGAACATAACATGTTTCGGGCGCACTGAGCCTTCGCCCTTCGGTCGGAGCGAGAGAGAAAACAGCTCATCCCGCATCGAAGCACAGGACGATGATGACTTCCGCCAGTAGATCGATCGTCGAGTCCGCCCTGCTGGAAACTGGACAGACCGTGAACATAAAAATTTCTGCTGTGTTTGATACTTCGCGTTTGTTCTGTCCGGTGCCGTGCCCCCTTCCCGCTCCCCTCCCCCCTTTTCCCCCTCTCTACCAATTTGGAGTCAGCTTTTTGTAATTATAATATTTCGACTGTTACTCTTTCGCAAAATTTACTATACTAATAATTACGTCGTAGTTTGTTATATCCACCTGATCACATTCTTCTCCGTATTGACGATAATTGCAAAGGCGCGTTTACAAGGGCAAGTCGCGTCACGCGACAACTTTTGTCGCAAAAGCGACAGTCGGCAAGTCGCGAAAGCGACCGGTTTCGAGCTGTCGCCTCCAGACCGATTTTTGCGACTAATCGCCAAGTCGCCCGGAGGCTGAACCAATCAACGGAGCCTCGGAAGTGACGTAAGTGTGCCTCGCGTTTGCTTACATCCGGCACGCCGAACTTGTGTGGGAGAAGCTACCAACATGTCCGTTCAACGCCTCGGTTCGAGGTAGCGGCCGTGGGTATACGGAGCCACGGAGGTCTCTGCTACGGCTTTGGTCAGTGCTATTAAAGAATACACATTTCTTTATTAAAAGCAGCACCCCGATTTCAACGAGCGCCCGAAAAAGAAGTTGGCCTGGCAGCAAATCTGCGCCATTTCTCTCTGACATATACGTAGTGCGACGCGGTAGCTCGAGCGAGTGCATGGAGATGTAGCGATTGTGCTTCTTTTTGTACGGTTCAGAAAGACCCAAGCCAAAGTAACAGGTTGTTGTTTTTGTTGTTAATTTTTTATTTTTTTTTTTAACGAAGACGCACGTGTAGTTGTGAGACAGCGAAAATGGAAAAAGCAGCGAAACCCGAGCAGTGGCGGGGCGCACAGAATCGAAGGCGGCTCCCGAGAGCTTCCTTGAAGTGACTCGACGATCGCCCGCAGTGTGGACGTCGGTGGTCGCTTGTCGCATGTGGACTCGCTAGTCGCAAGTGTGAACGCTCCTTAAATCCATTTTGCTATTAACAATATTAAAATGGAGAAAAATAAAATCAAAGCCGTTTACAGCTCCCTGTAACGCCGAATTGGAGCGCAGCTCTTGAGGAGGAGGAGGGAAGGGTACTGAGTGGAGGGTATACCCCTCCTTCCTCCTCCTCCCCTCACGGGGGTTACGTGATCTCGAGGGGAGGGGGGGGGTCACGTGACCTGGGGTGTCACGTGACCTTACGGTTACGCGTCGACGCCGCTCAAGCCGGAAACGGGCGCCTAAAGCGCCCATACGCACATTCGCGTTTGAACGCGTTTGAGTGCGTTGCGGCGTCCTTGCGGCCAGGAGCGGTCGCTTGCGGGGCGACGCGCGCCTTCCCGAAACGCTCCGCAGCGCGACGCAAGCGACTCGCTCAACTATCCGAAGCGTTGCGGTGCGTTCGACCAATCAGAAGCCGAAAGAGGAGAGAAGGGTGACGTGTTCGCTCACGCCACTCGGCCGACTCGGCGAGACGTATCCGGTTCTCCCTCGCAGAACTTGCTTTTCCGTTTTTGGGGAGCGGTGGGGAGTGTATTTTCTAAGGCTGCGATGGTTCAAGCTTGACAAAACGTCGGGGAAGCCAGCGGGATTGTCCCAAGATCGAACACTTCGACGCTGTGGCTGTGCGCCGCCATGTTGCCTTGGAACGATAGCGCGTTCTTATTGGCTCTTGACTGCGGTTGACTGCGTGTCAACGCAATTGTGCGAACAAGTTTGGCGCAAGCGCTCTTCGCAACGCAACGCGTCCGCTTGCCGCTACGGAACGCACCGCGCTCAAACGCGAATGTGCGTATGGGCCTTAAGAGTTTCGCTTAAAAAGAAAACTTGCCTAGAAGCATTGTGCGACAAGGAGATAATACCTTACTTAGAGCACGACTCACCGACTAATTACACCTTCAATTTATAGCATAATAAACGATTCGGTTCATTTCTTCCTCGATTAAAAATTTTATTTGTGTTGTTTCATTTCGTATAACAGTTCTTTTTTTCCCCTTCGTACAACACTGTTTTTGCGTACATGTTTTTTTTTCTTTGTGTAATGTCCGCATTACACGAGTCAGAAGTCAATTTCCCCGCCACGTCCAAGTCGAATACGACCGGGGCAACTTACCAAACTTCAGAAGCAACGTCGGTAAACGAAACCTGAGCTTCCCTTTAAGACGATTATTCCGACAGTATACCGACCCTGCGTGCAGAGCAGCCTCGAAACGCTCGCACTATTTGGGACAGGCCGCGTACAGCAGTGCCAAACAAATGGGAAGAAAAAAGAAAAAAAAGACAACGGGAAGGAAAGCGGGAGGTAGTGGTGCGCGGCCTGCGTTCCGGCCGATTTGCCGCGTGATTGGATAACGGATTGTCATCCCAAACGAGCCCGGTTTTTGCGGCTATCCCCTCTTGCACCTTCGCGCACGCATGCTTGCGCACGCATGCTTGCGCAAGCAACGACTCGCTCGGGATCGAAAGGAAGCAACCATCAGCACGAATCGTCCGACATTAGGGAGTTTTTGTATTCTGCTCCGATGACGGTGAGTGCGGCATAAGCGCGCCGGCAAGTACCGAGTATATGCAGTTCTCGGAACTATCCCCAACTCCTCGTCGCTGGAAGGAAGGACGGGCCGGAGACACTCCTGGAGCGACTGCTCTTCCGCCAATCACTCGAGAGAGAGAGCCAACCACTGCTTTCCACGGAGGGGAGCCTCGGCCAAGCTCGGTGCCTTCCGTCATGCTTTGGCAGCGCGAGCTACCAAAGTGCTATCGAAGGTAAAAAAACCGCGCTGGAGACGGAGACTGCGTGCCGCGACAGTGATCGCGGCATGCAGTCTCCGTTACATGCAGGGTGTCGAACCGGAACCGAACCGACGAACCGAACCGAAAACCGGAACCGAACCGGTATTTTTTCGGAACTGAACCCGAACCCGAACCGTTATATTGTTATCACGATGAACCCGAACCGGAACTGAACCGGAAAAAAATAGCGGTTACCGGCTCATGTCAAAACGGTTCGGCCACGCGCTGTTGACAATGAATATGCTATCAATGCCATTTGTTTTTTAAGTGCCGTCAACTGACACACACCTCGCTTACATATTTTTCTTCTCCACTCAGTCTTAGGAACATAAACGCTGCATCCATGAATCTTGACAAACGCTGCATCCATGAATCTTGACATAGGAACCAGTATTGCGCTGGTCGCGGCTTGCACGGAAAAATAAAAATTGGAAAGCTGTGCAAAAAAAAAAATCCCGTCACGGGATTTGATTTTCCTACAATCTCGTAAATCCTAAATGCTGCTGTGTGCTCATTGCATAACACGTTTCTAGAACGCGCTTGTTCTTGAAGCTTGCTTCCATCGGAATGAGAAAAGAAAAGGCTGCGGAGTTTGATAATGTTTGAGGGAGAGAAAGAAATTTTATTTACAGTTGAAATGAGCATTCATGAATTATATCTGCTCTTCGCTGCCCCAACCACCGGTCAGAGTATATCGAGCTATGAAGTGTCAAGATTTACATGCCGTATTTTTTCGTACCGGAAACTCGATAAATGCGGGGAAAAAAACAGGGATACAAACCCTAGTCGCTCGCGGAGAAGCGAAGCTGCGCGCACTTTCGAATTTGACAAAGGATCTGCCAAGCTTCTGTTGCTTCCGTCGCCTGCCCAGCGTAGTCATGGGACTCAAGCGGGCGCGTGCGCTCAAACCAACGCTCAGCAGACGCTGGAGTTAGCGCCCGTGACAGACAGCCCTGTCATCAGACAGTCGTTGTTTGCCGCTTGCATTGGCTACAGGCTTTTATAAACGTTATGCACTACTAGTTTCGACGATGTATCCCGTTTCGTATGTGCTGATTTCAGATGCTTTATTTGTAATTTATTTTGATGTTGCAATTTGTCATTTATAATTTCCGAACCGGTTCGCGAACCGGTTCAGCGCCCCGAACCGGTTTGCGAACCGGTTCGCGGATCGAATTACTCGAACCGGAACTGAACCGGAACAAAATAAATTTACCTGAACCTGAACCGTAACCGAACCCGTATTTTTTCGGTTCGACACACTGGTTACATGACCACGTCACATGACGCGAGGCGTGACGCTATGACGCCACAGTGTGACGTGACGACCGTCACGCTGATGACGTAACATAAGCACCCTGATGTCATCGCGGTATTCACGCGGCGACCCCATGTAAACACCGTGACGTCATCAGCGTGACGTCACCACCGAGTGGGGGCACGGCAGCGTGCGCAGAAACCATATTCACCCAAGGCGAAGCATCTGCGCATGCGCAGTGCCGACAGCAGCGCCACCACAGTGGCGTGACGTCACAGTTGAGTTGGTCTATACTCGATAGACGCTTGCAGTGATGTGATTCGTCTGAGCCATTTTGGAGCAGCAAAGAGTACTTTTGGAGCATAAGCACACATGTCATTTTTAGTCATATTAGTTCGCAAATCACGTTAACATTTATGTGTTTATGTCTACCTTCCCTTATGCACAATTATGTTTAGGTACGAAATCAAACCAAAATACTATATTCCAGTGAAATAATGTTAGAATATAATCATTTCAAGCACCCAAATCGATGTTTTAAGTTCTAAAGGTTGGAAATTGGAATAGAACTGCAGTTCTTAAATTAGATATAAAGCGAAGCTTTCGTCGTGTAATCATGAACGTCAATGATAATGATTATGAACGTCAATAAAATATAAATTAAAAAAATAGTATGTGAACAATAAATATTTATACCGTGGGACTCGTTCAGGTTATTCCCAAGCAATGTGTGCATTTACTGCTACAGCTAATTGTGTTTTAATTTACTGCGTTCACTCTGCCATCGAACGGATGGAACCTATACAAAGGTAATAACTAAAAGAGGGTTGACATTAATATATATATATATATATATATATATATATATATATATATTTAAAAAGTTTTTTGGCAATACTGTAGCCTCCTGGACGAATCTCGAATGCGCAAAATATATCGTAGCAGAATATTGTAGTCTCTGTCATATATAGTACTAGCCATAGTTTTATTCACAAACCCTGGGTAACATCCAGCTCTGGAGAGGTGCTTTCCCTTTAGCACGCGGGTGCGCTGCGGCGAAGCAAAACATGGACAATTGCGACGCCTGCTACGTGGTTGTCGCTTCACTGCTGTACGGCACTGCGTAGTGCCAAGAGCACTCAACGATGCTATAGCTATCCAACCAGAACAGACGAGCATGCGAAAGATAGCGTCGACAGTACTTCCGAGTACTGTCAACGTTTGATATAGAGAGCAAATCGAATATACTAATGTTTTATGAGGCGATAATCGAAACTTTCGGAAATTCGCCGAAGCCTACCGTAACGATTCTGCCGTTTAGCGGTGCTCGATTTATTATATTTTCAGTATTCACAGATTCAAAATAGGTTTTTCCAAAACGTTAACGCAAATTCCACTTTTTTTTTCTGCAAAATGTAGGAGGATGTAGCAGGGTAAGCGGCTTTGGCCCGCAGGTTGGCGCACCAATCACATCACCGTGTTTGCAAGCAGCCGCGTTTCGATCGAGAGCTATAGTCTGGCCACCGTGGATGAAAAAACGCTTTGTTCTGGCGCCAGTCTGAAACCGTGGGTACGCTTCAGCAACGCTCGACCATCAGACGATCTACCGACACTAGTAGCAAGATGGCGGCGCCCAAAAACCGTACTTGCAAACGTTAAAAAAAAAAAGCGGCACGTGGGGCGCGAACTTTCCCGACACGAACTCTTATCTCGATAGCTGGCCCCGATATCGACCCCGTTCTGAGAAAGCTCTATCGGCGAACGCAGGCCGGCCTCGTCCACGCCGCCCGTCGCCTTCGCACCTGCGTTTACGTGGGCCCGCATCGACGCCGCCGCTCGGTGCAATCTCAACGCGGGCGATGATAAGACGCTAAATAGCAGTAGAGCGGCTACGCGGAAACCGGTGCCTCGCTTCTGTTTTCTTCCGTGTTTTTCCTCTAATTGAAACCTTTCTTTTTCTTTTTCCAGGTGCGATGCATATATGTGATTGTATGTTGCCTGCGTGAGAAAGCTCTCAAGTTTCGCTCCACCTCTCTTCCGCCCTTTTTATTGCTCTAAAAGATTTCGTCTCTAGCGCAGCCCCACTTTCTCGGAGATGCTCTAGGGCTCGATAGAGGAACGGCGCAGGGGTGTCGCTCTGGGACTACAGCGCGAGCTTCCTACATTCGGCAAATGCTTCGGGATCGTGTCGTGAGCAGACTCAAACAATACTCAGTTGTTGTTGTTGTTATTTTTTTACAGCAATTTTATATTTTTGAATACATTTATTAGGAAGTAGTCGCGAGAGTAATTTGATTACTTCCCGACGTACTCAAATTAGTCGAGACCGTCACCATTTTCCGTTCTCTAATGGCGCCCTTTGTTCCACCAAAGGGCGCCATTCCACCGAAGGATTTCTCGAACCAAGTCTTCGACAGGAAAAGGGTTTACCGAAAGTGGTGAATTTAAGAGATGAGTAGTTTCGTAGTTCGCAGATTCTAATCCAACAATGGACAGTCCGAAAGACCCGTTTTCGATTCAGCAGGAAAATTTCTCGTTTTGAAAATCTGAAGTAACGATCAATTATTTTTTCTCTAGGGAAATCGAGTAATATAATTGAATATTTTTTTAACCTAGAGCAATTGTAATTGTAAACAATTACTTTGTTGTTGTTTCCTGCCACGGACGTGCACAAGTAAGCCGGAAATCGTCCGGAACCAACACTTTTCGGTGCCATATGCTCGATAGGACACACCGGATACACCGGCGTATAGAGATGTCAGCGCCCACAACAGTTCAGGAAACAAAAACAGCACTTAAAACCGCCGTCATTTGCACACACACACACAAAAACAAAAAAAACACGCGGTGCTTGTTGCAGACGTGGCAACATAATTATCGGCGGACTATTATCCGAAGAGCACGTTTGCTTCACACACACACGTCACGTTTCGAAGATGTCTGCGGCCAGTTTTACGTACGACCGCTGCGAGATGAGCGTCGCACGAGGAAGAAACACTCGTCGGACAGAGGGACCGTATTTCGCACGACGTCTTATAAGCAGAGCGACCGCGCGGCGCTACCTGAAGCCGCAATAAAACCTGCCGCATTCGTCGCGCACAATACGAAAAGAAAATAAGCGCCGAGAAATCGATGGACCGCCTTACCATGTTTTAGCGACTCTCCCGAGCAGAATAAATGAAATGAAAATTAAACGAAATATTCGATACGCATTAACCCGTAGAATTAAACACACACACACACACACAAGCAATTTAGAGTATACAAAAATAATAATAAAAAAGCAACGATTATGAACAGACGTACTGGAAGGGACAATGACATCTAGACAAAAAAGAAGGGTGAGAGTAAGAGACAAACACAATACACGCGCGTCGAGAGCAACTGAAAAGAAGAAGAATAAAGAAGTACGTCACTTGGTGGTACTGCAAGAAGGCGTTGAGCATGACGAACTTGCGGAGGCCGCCGTGCTGATGATGTAAACGCCACCTTGCGTCACCCGACCCGTCACCCGCGACACCCAGCGGGAGAGAGAGAGGAGGAGGAACTCGGGACACGTGTCGATCGAACGCGCGTCGCCTTTCCCTTCGTCGTGCGCACACCGGACGACATAATCGCTATTAAAATGCCTCTCTCCCGGGATGCGCGCCAGATCCCCACATGTGCATCTGAGTGTGTGTGTGTACCTTTTGTTCGGGTTTCGTCGTTCGACCGCCCCATTCTTCTTCGTCCGAGCAACCCGCAGCTGGCAGAGCTTCGAGAGATTTGTGTATACGCGCGCCGGAACAGTTTTTATAGTTAAATGCTGTTTGCGACCGCTTTCGTAACTCGGAAAATATTTCAGAAAGCCTGTTTATGGGGGGAAAGGGGAGTGTGAGCAACGTTGTTATTGCAGGAAGGTTTACTGCGCGCTTCATAGAATGCCGTTTTAGAACATAACGTTTTAGAACCCTGTTCTTAGGCGCCCGTTTCCGCTTTCGCGGCGTCGAAGTCTGCATCGGCGTCACCGCCCGCTAAATTTTATAAAATTACCGGAAATTGAATTGGTATTGAGGTCACGTGACGTCGATTTTCCCGCTAAATTTAGAGGAAATTTAGCGAAAATTTCCCACTAAATAGGAGGGAAGAGATGTGGAGGAGGATGAATGGGGAGGAAGGGCATACCCTCCTCCTCCTCCTCAAAAGCCGCGCCTAATTTCGCATCACAAAAATATTGTAAGCGTCTTTCTTTTTTTTTTTCCTTCTTTTTTATGCCGTTTTAGAGAATGTCGCTCTAGGGTATGACGTTTTAGAGAATGTCGTCTGTTGAAGAGTAGCTAACGGCGTTTCAGCGAATGCCACCTTAGCGAATGGGAAGTACCTTAGAGCCATTACATACGCTATATTCTTCGGAATAACGACACTCCAGCCACATTCGTGCTTGTTACCACTGTTGCCAACAGCTTTTACTCTGAAATCGCAGGAAGCAGCTTTTCCGCCCCCGAAATTCTTTAAACAACCCGCGACAAAGCGAAATCGCCATCGTATGAGCTTCCTGCCACCGGACGCCTAATAAAGCTCGGGAAGTCGCATTTTCGAAACGTAAGGGCCCGTTCACACGCTTGCGTTTAGAGCGACCGCTGCGACTACGAAACGGATGCGACCGGTTGGCACGAAAAACCGCAGTGTCGTTCGTGTTCGTTCGCAACGCAAGGAGATGGGCCGTGACGAACCTTTTCGCTACGTTTGGTAACGATAGGAGCGACCTACCGACAGACCAATCAGGGGTCAAAGAGAGCTCGGCCGCGCGCGTTGCATGTCGGTCGTGGCTCTTGCAATCTGCCGAAAAACATTGCGCCGGTGGTGATCGTCGGCGTGGTGGAAGCTCGTCGTTCCGCGTAGAGCGCTATCCTTGACTGTGAATTCTGGTCGTCTGCCGCGATGATAAACCAGCACGTCCTATAGAAGAGACGATCCATCGACTCGTGCGGCGATGTCGTGGCGGTACCCTCAAAGACAGCAGAAACGCTCGTATACCGTCGTGTTTGTTTATCTCGACTCCAGCGGTCCTTTCTTAGCACTTGTGCCCGCGAAGGTCGCCCGGATTTCTTATTTTGCGCATTCCATGCGTGTCTTCAACTTCAACGTACTACTGGTGCATACTGTTTTTGAAGATGTGTCTGAAGGATGCGAATTTTCGCACGTTTCTATGACCAGAGAAAAGTGATTACTCGTAGCATTTCTGAACGCTTGCAACGTCCATGTGACCACGAAATCATATCTGTACGGATCTATATCACTGGTAAAATCGCAGCGCCTTCCGTAATCGTAGGGAAAGCGTGTGGCAAGACTTGTGCTTTCGGTAAAGTCGTGAGTTAAAGTCACGATCGTCCAAGACGGCGTGGCATATGCTTCTTTTCTTTTTTTTTCTTTTTTCATTTAATCAGTCCTGCGAGCCCTACCCCGTAAAATGAAAATAAATAAAGCTCGAGGCTATTCAAGACTGTCTGTCCATTTTCTGTTACACAAGTACGTGAGTGGCAGTACGTCCCCTTTTTTCTAGACGCACCGCGAAAACAGCTGACGGCGGCGGAGAAGCGGCCGCCGCCGTCAGCTGTGTTTGCCAGAGTTGTCGCGCTTGTTGCGCGGAACAGAGTGGTTGTTCCATTCGCTCCGGTTACAACGAACTCAATCGTAGCTAAAGGCCCGTTCACACTCTTGCAGCCGAGTACGACCGAGAGAGACCGAACCGGTTTTTAAGCCTCTTGCGACGTCTTAAAACCGGGTGCGCTGCTGCGGAGCTAGTCCTAAGAAGTCGTAAAAGGATTAAAAACCGGTCTGGTCTCTCTCGGTCGTACTCGGTTGCAAGAGTGTGAACGAGCCTTAACGCGCTCGTTGCAAATGTCCGAACCGGTCGCATTGCGCCCGCTCTGCCCTAGGCACCAAAATGGCAGCGTCCACGAGGAAATCGGAGTACAGCGTGCCGATACTCTATTATCGGAGAGAGGTCAAGAGTTCAAGGGAAGGAAGCTCCTCCCGCCTCTTTCCACTTCAGTAGAGCGAACGCTGTAGAGGAGGCGACCTCCTCTCCACCGTTCACTCTGCTAAAGTGGAAAGAGGTGGGAGGCGTAGCGTATCAAAGGCCGATCTTAGAGAATTAGGGAGTTTTAGTAGACCGTGTTTCCCCTCCGCTAACCCTCCGCTACGAAGAAACCGCCACTGCGCCTGCGCGTCGATGGCCTTGGCTGTAGAGTTCCGGATAGCGGAGGGGCTTAGGGAAGGGGAAACACGGTCTACTAGAACTCCCTAATGTCTTCTGCCGGGAAAAAACCGGCTCCCACATTCCTCCTCTCATTCCCTCTCACCTCTTCTCTCCCACAGGAGCGGGTCTCGGAGGCACTCCCCGCAGAGAAGAGGAGGGTCTCCCTCTTTTTTTAATGGAAAGGAGGAATTGAGTTTCCTCTTTTCTAGCTGCTCGTCGGCCTTTAAGTGACTCTCAGTACCCCATATATGCCCAGCTACTCTCGCTCGCTGGTGCCTGTAATAAACTGGCAAAGTAGCCGAGTTCGTTCGTGACTATACAAATATAAATACAGCGCAAAAAAAAAAAAGACGGTCTGCGTTTTGTTCATGTAGTTGTTTTATTTAAAGTATCGGCAGACCAAATAAATGGTCATTTCTTCGATGACTCCCTCGCAAAGGGGGTATAAACGAAAGGGCAATCATCATCGTCACTTTCCCTAAACCGAGCTTATATAAAAAGTAGTGCAATGAACTGAACTTTCCGAAATGCCATTCGCTAAATTGCTTTCCGTGAAACAACCTCGCCATTCAATTTAACCAGAAATGACGTCGACGATTATTAAAAAAGGGGTTCACTATCCCTGGAAAACCCGCGTGAGCGTTCACAAAACTGGAAAAAAAGAAGAAAAAAAAAGCTACATGACGTTTGGCTTTTGTCATACACTGATCCAGTACTGTTATTTACCTAGAAGCTAGAACCATACATTTCAATTCAATTTCGTTAATTTACTCTCATTATACGTAAAGGTGTCGGAGACAGGGAAAAAAGCTGCAGAAGCTCAGCATGATAAAGCCCCTGCCCCCTACTGGCAGATCGGCCAAAAGGAAAAGAATAACACTAAATGAAAGGACGGAAGAAATACTGGGTGCAAGGCAGAAGAAAATATTAAAAGTTTGAGGTGATTATTTTGCGTATGTTTTCTTCTAAAAAGAAACTCCGCTTCATTTTTTTCTTTTTTTCGAAAAAAATAAATAAAGGCAGTCCTCTTCAGTATCACCTAGGAAGACCGCACGTCAAATATTACGACCTAGTTCTGACTAAATGTTTCTTAAACGGTCCGGCAAACTTTGCAACGCTCCAAGTTGCCGAGATTGGCTGACCCTAGCGGGCGAATCGAGGCGCAGCCAACAGCGCAGTCAAGGCTACGGCGTTGGCGTAGCCAACATTGAGTTAAAAGTCATCACCATTGCCCCTTTTTTGTTCGTTTTTCCTTCTCCGGGCAAGCGTAACGGGTGCTGTCAGCAACACTTCCTCTCGGCGCTCAGCGGTGTCGGCGTGATCGGCGTAACGCGTCTGCGCAGCGCGCTTCTTGGGAGCCGTCCGTCCGTCCCGCCGTCACAACTGCCGTCGTCGTCTCACCGTTTGTGATTATTAGGAGTTTTCGTAGATCGTTTCCGCTGTCCCGCAACGCTCTCCGCAATCCGCTACGAGATCCGGGTTTCTACAGCCAAGGCCATTGGCGCGCAGGCGCTGTAGCGGCTTCTTCGTTGCGGAGGGCTTAGCGGAGCTTAGCGGAGGGGAGAACGCGGTCTACGAAAACTCCCTATTCTCTCGGGAGTTTCGTTCAAACTGCGTGCGCCGGAGTTGTGCACACGCGTCGTCACCGATGCCGCAGTTGTGCACACGTCGTCGAATGTCGTAGACGCCAAAACGTGGTGAAGAGTGCGGTGCAGACGACACTCGCGCCTGGCAGACGCGTCTGGCAACATTGGCGCCGCCCGAGGCCAACGTTGACAGACGGAGCCGAAGTTTCGGTTTCTGCTCGTGTTGAACGCAAGATTTAACAATATATACCCCATTTTTCGCGAAGCAAATGACGCGGTGCCTTTTATTAATGCTTTTCAGTGTGAAATCCCTCCTTATCCCGAAAAATTTTCGGCACTGAGCAGGGTTGCCCTTTAAGTGCACCAAGACAAACATTTTGGTTTTTTAAAAGTTTTGTACTGTTGGTAGTGTATACGGTACCATTTGAAGCCCATAGTTTGTTCTAGAATGAGGTACTCTCAAGGATCCAGCACTATGTACTCCATATACAATATGTTTGACAGTTTAGAAATCTGTGGTAATGGGTGGTTAAAATTTTGAAGGGATGCCACGTATACTGTGGCAAGCGTATGTTTGAAATGTTCTTGTGTTTTTACTACCTTGTTTATGAAAAAAGTAGTTCAGCGTGTGCGTAATACGACGTATTAGCTACGACTTGAATTGATCTCGTCTGAAATAAATAGTTCATTAACCCTCTATGGAGCGACGTTACCATATGGTGACATTCCATACCCCAACTGATTATAAAGGTATTTTACCAACAAACTGTCTCCTGAACGGCGCCACACGACCGTTTGGCAACACACTCATTTTCAGATTCCGCTAGTTCCAACTTTCTCCACCAGAAGGAAGCACTAGGCTGGATTTTTTCGAACGGCCGTGCCGGCTTGGTTTCCAGTCTTTGTAAGTTTTTCATTATTTATTACTCTCAAACGTTTTCGTAATTGTTGTTTTTAAAAATTGTGTTCGATCTGGCAGAACAAAGATTCTTAGAGTGCAGATCCGGCAAGTGATTGGTTGTTTCAGATACAAGGGGTGAATTTGGATCGTGACCGTTCGGTAACTTGGCGCCGTAATAGGTTTCAGCCGCCTAACATGCCGCTTTATAGGGTGGTTTCTGTACGGCTCTACAACCTATGTCTTAAAGCAATTTGTGTGGACATCTTGCTTTTGTTATCTCAGATGGATCCCAGTGCTTTCTACAAGCGCCAGAGCGTGAGCGTTCGGCGCATACCAAGTGAAAGCGAAGATTCCGAACTGAGTGGCGACGACGACCTGAGCGGCATGTATGCTTGTGCACTTTTTATAAAAATTATTTGGCTTTAAAGTTCGTTGGACGTTTAAATCCGTTTGTACTCGTAACAACCTTGAAGAAAAGTCGGAAAAACAAGAGAAAGCATAACGAAACTCTTTCTAGGAGGTCATTAAAACTTTTTGTCTCATCTGTTTTTTTGTTTTTTTTTTGCAGACGTTCCCGCTGGCCATGTGCTAGATTCGGACACGGAATCCGAGCGCGGACACCTTGGAACCTGATGCCAACTCGTCGTTTGGTCATTCAACGCCATCAACGTCATCTCAGACGGCAACGCAAGGTGCTCCAGGACCTTTGGGAGGCAAGAAAGTCCAACGAAGGCCAGTTTAAAACTGTGAATACTTCGACAACATGCGTGGAGTCCAAGGGATCGGAGGACCTACCGCAGTTCATACTGAACATGGAAACCTCGTGTACGAATTCTTCAAGTACTACTGCACAAGTTCCCTCACTGAGCTGATCGTAGAGCAATCAAATCTCTACAGTGTCCAACATTCACCGAACAGTCCCTTGAGTATGTCAGAGGAAGAGCTGGAATAATTTATCGGCATACTTTTCCACATGTCGATCACGCAACTGCCTGGGTCCAGGTATTATTGGACAAAGGAGTTTAACATCCCGAACGGTGTCACAGTAATGACGTGTAAGCGCTTTGAGGAGATTAAAGGAAACCTCCACTTCAAGGACAACACGAGCATCCCAATCGAAAATTCGATGCCCTTGCGAAACTTCGGCCCTTTCTCACAGAGGTACTCAAGCCAATGAGAGATGTTCCGAAAGAGGAACACCTGACAGTTGATGAGCAGATAATCCCCTTTACAGGAAGACACAGGATCAAACAATACCTTCCGAAGAAGCCCCGTAAATGGGGTTATAAGGTTTATGTACTTTCAGGAGTTAGCGGCTTATGCTACTCATTTGAGATATTCACCGGGGGAAAGGACAATGTGCTCCTCAATGCAGAAGATGACTGTGGAGCAAGCTCCAACGTTGTCATGAGACTGGTAGGGAGGGTTCCAGATGGGATGTCACACAAACTTTTCTATGACAATCATTTTACAAGCCTCTCTCTGCAAGCCTACCTCTCGAAAAGAGGCATAGAGAGCACTGGCACATGCACGAGCATGATAGACTCCATGGATGCAGGGTTCAACCGGATAAAGAGATGACAGGCAGGCCGTGGCGCTGTTGACGCTAAAGAAACCACTGTTGATGGGGTAGTCTTGAAAGCCACTAAGCGGCATGACAAACCGGCCAGTTCATTTGCTTTCAACTTTTGCTGGCGTGGATCCCACAAGCACAGTGAAGAGGTGGTCATCAGCTTGAAAAGACAGCTCATTGGTGTCGAATGCCCTTCCAAGTTGTAGTTCTTTACAACAAGTTAACAGATGGGAGGCGTCGACCTCTTGGACTCTCTTCTTGCGTTGTATCGCATTCGCTTGCGATCAAAGAAGTGGTACCACAAGATTTTTTTCATACACTGGACATGATGCTTGCCAGCTCTTGCCTTCTTGGATCGCAGAACCCTCGAGGAAGAGCGACGCTTTCTCTCTGTTTGTTCAAGGCACAAGTTGCCGACGCCCTCTGCCAAAGCCGGGCAAGCTGACAGGCAAAGCCGGGACGGCCGTCCAAGGAGAGGTTGAGGCCCGTTTCGGAAGCTAAGAAGCACAGGAGGGACCGGCAAAGCCCCTGCCTTGCAGGCGACGCAGCCGCCTTGATGGAACTTCGGATTTCCCATCATGACGTTGCACAGAGAGAGACGGTGTAAGATGCCCGACTGCCAGGGAACATCGCGTGTCTTGTGCAGAAAATGCAGCTTGCATTTGTGTTTTACCAGGAAAGAGATTGCTTACACACGGTTTCACGAAAGCGCATAAATATTGCGTGTAATGGAGCCATGTTACCAAATATGGTAGCATTCCTGTTTTCTTGTAAGTTGTTGAATAAACAGTTTGCAATTTTTTTACAGTGTTACTGCGCAATATGACAGTGCTTAACAAGCAAAGTACAATTTTTTTGCCGGCTGCAAAATATACTCGCTCCGTAGCAGAGTTAAGGTTTTTACTGGTCGTGGCTCCCCACACTAGGCGCCACCTGAATATACACGAATGGAATAATGCATTATACGATCGAGTTTTACACTACTGCGGTAATATATGCGATGTCTATACAGAATACCTATAATATTCAAGAGTTCATGTAAAGCCTTTGAATAGAAACCGATAATAACATATAAAATTGTGAAAAATTACACCTAAAGTTTAAAACAGTACTTACAAAGTCAACTTCAAGGAGTTTAATATTGAACTTGTGAATTACGACTATGGCGCACCGCATTCACGAGGTTTATCAACCATTTAGCAGTCTTGAGCTGCTAAAATATTTAGCGGTTTCGCTTCAGACACGGTCACGTATTCGCCGCGGGATTGATCGGATCTCAATCTGGCTCCAATGGGCCGCTTTTGTTTTGTGGTTCTTGCTTTCAATGTTTTTATTTTTGCGCACGGCGTTCGGCTGGTAAACTGTCATCGGCCCTGCGGCTGTTGCCTCGAGACGTAACCTGGTGTGCACCGAATGGCCTTCCGGGAGACGATGAAAGGATGAGTCGCCGTTCGGACGAACACCAGCTCGTCAACCTCATCTTTTGGTGTATTCCCGGCCGGAACCACAGCTGTAGCCTCGTTGACGTCCGCGACGCCAGACGCCGGGGCAGTTCTCAATGACATTGAACTCCAGCCCCATCGCCCCGGGGAGGGCCGTCACAGCTGGGTCACAACCACAGTCCTCTGCGCACCACCTGGCGCGGGCTGGCCCCATGCGGCCAGGCACACTCTTCTGCTGACCCCGCTGCCCCCGAGGCCGCCGCCAAGCCGAAGCCGACACAGTCTACTGTGAGGTGTGCGGTGGCCGCGAACCCCAGGCCCCAGGCGAACTGATGGACTCCCAGTGAGGACGACCCATGGGACCTGTGTGTGTGTGTGTGCTCGCGCGTTGCACCCACGCAGGCTCCCGAGCAGCTCAGCTGCACGTCGAATCCCGGCGTACTTTCCGATTTTTAGGAGAGGGGAGATGGCGCACCGCGCATTCACGAGGGCGCCTATCAAACCATTTAGCAGCCCGGGCTCGCCAAGGTGCTGCCAGAAGTTGCCTCGCCTCAGACACGGTCACGTGGTCGTGTCGCCGCGGGATTGATCGGGATCTCGACCTGGCTCCCACGGCCGTTTTTCCAGCCACGGATGCAGCGCTGCAGACGCCTACGGCGGGCGAGAAAACCTCCTCGCCCATCGGTCGATATCGGCACCGGCGCAAAGAGCCTTCAGAGACCGCAATGGCGCTTCATATGAGGCTAGCAACTGGGCCTGCTATTGTAGCGGTATACGAGGCCTAGAGGCCTCTTTGCAGCAGTTTTTGGCTAATCGCATTTGTAACATTGAGTAATGTCGCGTGTTTGTGGTGGGCATAGATTGAGAAACAGGCGTTGCGTTTTTGTTGTACCACAACGAGCGGAATCCCGCTCCCGTGAAAGTGAACCAGGCTGGACTGGTTGCTGATGACCATGTGGGGAACGGCGTACGGCGTGGTTAAAGCGCA
>JAZHYW010027055.1:0-87475 GCA_037355805.1 Ixodes ricinus | reverse complement strand
TGCTACAATCAATACACCGGGAAACATGCTTAGCTAACTCTGAAAACTCATTCTTGTTTTAACCGCTCTCTTAGGCTCACATGGTCGATCATAAATACACGTCGAAGTCTGACCAATATAACTAGCAATGCAACTTACAGGAACTTCGTACATAACTCCAAGATCGCAAGCCACTGATTGCTCCCTGTGCTTCCTCTGACACCCCAACCTATCTGACAAAAAGGGCGTTAACCTATCCAATCGAAAGTGAGGTTTGAAATCCATGGCAACTCCGAATCTCCTCGCAATCAACTTCAAATTATGCGAAATATTGTGAAAATAGGAAAAGCAGGCAAGCTTGTTCCTCTCTACTACCACAACCTCCCGCACGGTAGCACTATTCAGTACCCGAAAGACCACAGCCAACACAAACTCCTTATTATAGTTCGCCAAATTAATCCCTTGAAGTTGTTTGTTCAGGCCAAAACCTAGCCGGTGTGTACAAGAAAATTTTAGAGCATTCGTTAAGGCAGACTTGACCACACCTCTCTTTACAATTTTTGAGTGACATCTAAACCTAGACAACAGAGGTTTCGATGCAACCTTCCCCAATTCCCAACAAAGGCCATTCCCAAGAAAGAATCGTATACCCAAAAACTCCAACCACCTGTCCGGAATACCTTTTTCTGAAAAGGATAGCTCTGTAGGTGCCTCGAAAAACTGTCCTTGTTCGCTGCAGGTACGTGGACACACAAAATGTCATCCACGTGCCTGCGAAAAGAAGACATGCGTGGACACACAAAAATTCAATGAAAACATTTCTAATATTTCCACACAGCTTAAAAATCAATTAGCTATGGAAAAACAACATTATTACGGCGAATCATTACCGCATTTCATAACCACGTCTCCTGAGAGAATCTGGCGAGTAATATCTCCATCTTCTAGATCTTGTGATGTTTTTGAAATTGATGGTATTCATGTTGATGATGATAGAAAAATTGCAAATGCATTTAATGAACATTTCAAATCGGTTTTCACGCAAGACAATGGTGTTACACCAAATTTTGATGCTCATTTCCCACCCATTTCTGATGTTGTCATTAGTGAACATGGCATATTAAACATGCTTCTAAAACTGGATATTAAGAAATCCTGTGGGCCCAACAACATTCCCAATGCATTTTAAGGAGGTATGCGGAATGGGTATCTAAGTATTTGTATATATTATTCTTAAGATCTTTGTGACGATTGGGGAACTGCTAGAGTAAAACCGCTCCATAAGAATTGGAACAAGCATTGCATCAAAAACTACCATCCTATTTCATTGACATCAACTTGTTGCAAGCTTTTGGAGCATATAATACATAGCCACATATCAGAGTTTCTCGATAAATACAATATCCTAACTAAACATCAGCATGGGTTTAGAAAAGGCTACTCAACATGTACTCAGCTAATTGAAACGATACACGATATTTCAACATCAATCAATAACCGAAACAGACAGATGCAATTTTTATGGACTTTACAAAAGCATTTGATAAGGTATCTCATGAAAAGTTACTGTACAAGCTAGATAAGATACTTAAAAACACCCAGTTGGTTAAATGGATTTCGGCGTACGTTTCTAATAGACAGCAATTTGTAATGTTTAACGAATGTTGTTCTAACAAACTTTCCGTTGACTCTGGCGTTCCCCAAGGGTCTGTTCTTGGACCGCTGCTTTTTTAAATATTTATTAATGACATCGTGCAAGACATTCCGGTTAAAATTAAACTATATGCTGATGATTGTGTAATTTACTCAGAAATAGATTGTATTGCAGATCAGTTGTTGCTAAACAGTGCTTTTCAAAAAGTTGCTGCTTGGTGTGATGCATGGCAGATGTGTATTAACTATGACAAAACTGTCTTTATGAGAGTCACTAACAGAAAACTCCCATTAAGGTTCAATTACTTTGTTAATAATACATTTCTCTCCGAGGCAGCACACTATAAGTACCTAGGTCTGTGGATTTCAAATAACCTTACTTGGACGCAGCACATTGATTCCGTAAGAGCTAACGCAATTCGTAAGTTGTTCTTTCTCAAGAGAGCTTTGAAACTTGCTACCCCTCCTGTTCGTCTTCTAGCATATAAATCAATTGTTCAGCCAACGTTAGATTACGCTGCTATTATTTGGGACCCTTTCACCACGACTAATATTAATAAAATTGATAGCGTACTGAAAAAGGCCGCTCGCTTTATATACAACAGCTTTGGACGTACTTCTGTAACCGAGCTTTTAGCAAGGGCCAACCTTATACCATTAACACAAAGAAATCGTCATTCTCGTCTCAAGCTTTTGTTTCAATTAATTAAAGGTCATTATAAAATTGATATATCTCAACTAGTTTCCTTTTCTTCTGGATATGTGACCAGACAGAGGCATGACTTAACTATAACTCCTTTCCGCGCACGCAATAATTGCTTCAAATATTCTTTTTTTCCAAGAACAATTATCGATTGGAATAACCTTACTAATGATGTAGTTTTGCAGCCATCATTGACATTATTTGCCTCTTACCTTAGTTAATATTGTTTTGTCTCATGTTTTTTTTAAATTATTTCTTTATGTTACATTTTGAATTTTTGTCCTTTTGTGTCAGCTGTGTATCTGTACTTTCACATTGTAAACCCACCCTGCTAAAATCCCTGCTAGGGGTTAGGTTTGCAGTATTGATAAATAAATAAATAAATAAACTAATATACGTTGCGGACGTTGAAAGTCCGCTTAAACGTAACCCTAGCGGTTGGAAGAAAATCTGAAATTCCAAATTAGTGCTCCGGTTAAAAGGTTGGGGATGATTCTTTTTTATTTTGAGTTAACAAATGGAGTTTGTTCCAGGTGGCGGACGCTATTCATCTTCAAATATTCGCGGGCTCTGTTGACCAGCATTTCAGCACTGAAAATTTCTAAGCACTGCCTAAGATCAATCAGACTACGCTACGTTCTTAACAATTGGGTTCCTTGCTACAGCCGGTGGAGTTATATAATGGTGAGGTAGATGCTGACCGCGATATCCAGCTTATTTAGTGACACTTAAAACAGGGCTTCCTTCTTTAGGAACTTGCAAATTGGGAGACACCTAAGGCAATATAATTAAAAGTGATGAATGATGGCAAAAATGCAATAATAAATTTTGTAGTTAAGATAAGGTGATCGAAGCAAAGATAAAATAGCGCTAACTAATACTTTGGATCAGCTAGTTGGTTCATACCCAAAACGAATGAAAAATGCAAAAAGACACGAACGAAAAAGAAGGTTGTGTTCTATGCCCTCTCCTTCGTCTATATATATTTTTTTGCATTTTTGCCTTGTAATCTCTACAATGTTATCTTATATTGAGCCAATTTTAATGTTTAAAAACCAAAGAAGGTGCTTCGTGTCCAGGTCCACGAGGTTCGCATGCGGAAGTTTGCAGCAGAAGCGCGTTAAACGAGACTCAAGAATAAATTACTCATGCATTGCATTGCAGTCACCCACCCCGAACCTTTCCCCCGAATAGAGCGAGCACATGTATACGCAGTGTGTACGAAGAAACCCAGCATGCTTCAGATTCGGCATCGCATACTTTGTTCGCTGCCATCCTAGCTTCCTTCCCTCGATAAAGGGGACAGATGACTGCACCCTCGTTAGAATTAAAGGTACTGCTAGTGACATTAGTCACAAGGCCTGGGACAGGGGTCGGCGCAGTTCGGTGCCTCCCGCAGTTTTTTCGCGCGTTGCTATTCCATACCTGACTCGATCATACTTGATAAAGCGGGAGCATCTTCCGTCTCGCTCTGTGGGCTTGGTGGCAGCGTCAGGATGCAGGCCATTTACAAGCCACTTCTTTTCGCCACGCAGGTACTCTTTGGGGGTGCCTGTTTTTTCGGACAAACAACTAGCCCGTCATCAGCTTCGCCCGGTTTTCAAGCGCATCAAGTACAAGTTTCACCCGCCATCGACGACAGCGCTTTTTGGCCTTGCTTCGGCGAGGTGACAGTTTCGGCGCCTATCTTCGCTGATTTGCTCCGCTCATCGACAGTGGCAGAACCACCATCGTCATCGAACGTTCCGCTGACCTTAAAAGCGGGAGCATCTTCCGTCTCGCTCTGTGGGCTTGGTGGCAGCGTCAGGATGCAGGCCATTTACAAGCCACTTCTTTTCGCCACGCAGGCTACTCTTTGGGGGTGCCTGTTTTTTCGGACAAACAACTAGCCCGTCATCAGCTTCGCCCGGTTTTCAAGCGCATCAAGTACAAGTTTCACCCGCCATCGACGACAGCGCTTTTTGGCCTTGCTTCGGCGAGGTGACAGTTTCGGCGCCTATCTTCGCTGATTTGCTCCGCTCATCGACAGTGGCAGAACCACCATCGTCATCGAACGTTCCGCTGACCTTAAAAGCGGGAGCATCTTCCGTCTCGCTCTGTGGGCTTGGTGGCAGCGTCAGGATGCAGGCCATTTACAAGCCACTTCTTTTCGCCACGCAGGCTACTCTTTGGGGGTGCCTGTTTTTTCGGACAAACAACTAGCCCGTCATCAGCTTCGCCCGGTTTTCAAGCGCATCAAGTACAAGTTTCACCCGCCATCGACGACAGCGCTTTTTGGCCTTGCTTCGGCGAGGTGACAGTTTCGGCGCCTATCTTCGCTGATTTGCTCCGCTCATCGACAGTGGCAGAACCACCATCGTCATCGAACGTTCCGCTGACCTTAAAAGCGGGAGCATCTTCCGTCTCGCTCTGTGGGCTTGGTGGCAGCGTCAGGATGCAGGCCATTTACAAGCCACTTCTTTTCGCCACGCAGGTACTCTTTGGGGGTGCCTGTTTTTTCGGACAAACAACTAGCCCGTCATCAGCTTCGCCCGGTTTTCAAGCGCATCAAGTACAAGTTTCACCCGCCATCGACGACAGCGCTTTTTGGCCTTGCTTCGGCGAGGTGACAGTTTCGGCGCCTATCTTCGCTGATTTGCTCCGCTCATCGACAGTGGCAGAACCACCATCGTCATCGAACGTTCCGCTGACCTTAAAAGCGGGAGCATCTTCCGTCTCGCTCTGTGGGCTTGGTGGCAGCGTCAGGATGCAGGCCATTTACAAGCCACTTCTTTTCGCCACGCAGGCTACTCTTTGGGGGTGCCTGTTTTTTCGGACAAACAACTAGCCCGTCATCAGCTTCGCCCGGTTTTCAAGCGCATCAAGTACAAGTTTCACCCGCCATCGACGACAGCGCTTTTTGGCCTTGCTTCGGCGAGGTGACAGTTTCGGCGCCTATCTTCGCTGATTTGCTCCGCTCATCGACAGTGGCAGAACCACCATCGTCATCGAACGTTCCGCTGACCTTAAAAGCGGGAGCATCTTCCGTCTCGCTCTGTGGGCTTGGTGGCAGCGTCAGGATGCAGGCCATTTACAAGCCACTTCTTTTCGCCACGCAGGCTACTCTTTGGGGGTGCCTGTTTTTTCGGACAAACAACTAGCCCGTCATCAGCTTCGCCCGGTTTTCAAGCGCATCAAGTACAAGTTTCACCCGCCATCGACGACAGCGCTTTTTGGCCTTGCTTCGGCGAGGTGACAGTTTCGGCGCCTATCTTCGCTGATTTGCTCCGCTCATCGACAGTGGCAGAACCACCATCGTCATCGAACGTTCCGCTGACCTTAAAAGCGGGAGCATCTTCCGTCTCGCTCTGTGGGCTTGGTGGCAGCGTCAGGATGCAGGCCATTTACAAGCCACTTCTTTTCGCCACGCAGGCTACTCTTTGGGGGTGCCTGTTTTTTCGGACAAACAACTAGCCCGTCATCAGCTTCGCCCGGTTTTCAAGCGCATCAAGTACAAGTTTCACCCGCCATCGACGACAGCGCTTTTTGGCCTTGCTTCGGCGAGGTGACAGTTTCGGCGCCTATCTTCGCTGATTTGCTCCGCTCATCGACAGTGGCAGAACCACCATCGTCATCGAACGTTCCGCTGACCTTAAAAGCGGGAGCATCTTCCGTCTCGCTCTGTGGGCTTGGTGGCAGCGTCAGGATGCAGGCCATTTACAAGCCACTTCTTTTCGCCACGCAGGCTACTCTTTGGGGGTGCCTGTTTTTTCGGACAAACAACTAGCCCGTCATCAGCTTCGCCCGGTTTTCAAGCGCATCAAGTACAAGTTTCACCCGCCATCGACGACAGCGCTTTTTGGCCTTGCTTCGGCGAGGTGACAGTTTCGGCGCCTATCTTCGCTGATTTGCTCCGCTCATCGACAGTGGCAGAACCACCATCGTCATCGAACGTTCCGCTGACCTTAAAAGCGGGAGCATCTTCCGTCTCGCTCTGTGGGCTTGGTGGCAGCGTCAGGATGCAGGCCATTTACAAGCCACTTCTTTTCGCCACGCGGCTACTCTTTGGGGGTGCCTGTTTTTTCGGACAAACAACTAGCCCGTCATCAGCTTCGCCCGGTTTTCAAGCGCATCAAGTACAAGTTTCACCCGCCATCGACGACAGCGCTTTTTGGCCTTGCTTCGGCGAGGTGACAGTTTCGGCGCCTATCTTCGCTGATTTGCTCCGCTCATCGACAGTGGCAGAACCACCATCGTCATCGAACGTTCCGCTGACCTTAAAAGCGGGAGCATCTTCCGTCTCGCTCTGTGGGCTTGGTGGCAGCGTCAGGATGCAGGCCATTTACAAGCCACTTCTTTTCGCCACGCGGCTACTCTTTGGGGGTGCCTGTTTTTTCGGACAAACAACTAGCCCGTCATCAGCTTCGCCCGGTTTTCAAGCGCATCAAGTACAAGTTTCACCCGCCATCGACGACAGCGCTTTTTGGCCTTGCTTCGGCGAGGTGACAGTTTCGGCGCCTATCTTCGCTGATTTGCTCCGCTCATCGACAGTGGCAGAACCACCATCGTCATCGAACGTTCCGCTGACCTTAAAAGCGGGAGCATCTTCCGTCTCGCTCTGTGGGCTTGGTGGCAGCGTCAGGATGCAGGCCATTTACAAGCCACTTCTTTTCGCCACGCAGGCTACTCTTTGGGGGTGCCTGTTTTTTCGGACAAACAACTAGCCCGTCATCAGCTTCGCCCGGTTTTCAAGCGCATCAAGTACAAGTTTCACCCGCCATCGACGACAGCGCTTTTTGGCCTTGCTTCGGCGAGGTGACAGTTTCGGCGCCTATCTTCGCTGATTTGCTCCGCTCATCGACAGTGGCAGAACCACCATCGTCATCGAACGTTCCGCTGACCTTAAAAGCGGGAGCATCTTCCGTCTCGCTCTGTGGGCTTGGTGGCAGCGTCAGGATGCAGGCCATTTACAAGCCACTTCTTTTCGCCACGCGGCTACTCTTTGGGGGTGCCTGTTTTTTCGGACAAACAACTAGCCCGTCATCAGCTTCGCCCGGTTTTCAAGCGCATCAAGTACAAGTTTCACCCGCCATCGACGACAGCGCTTTTTGGCCTTGCTTCGGCGAGGTGACAGTTTCGGCGCCTATCTTCGCTGATTTGCTCCGCTCATCGACAGTGGCAGAACCACCATCGTCATCGAACGTTCCGCTGACCTTAAAAGCGGGAGCATCTTCCGTCTCGCTCTGTGGGCTTGGTGGCAGCGTCAGGATGCAGGCCATTTACAAGCCACTTCTTTTCGCCACGCAGGCTACTCTTTGGGGGTGCCTGTTTTTTCGGACAAACAACTAGCCCGTCATCAGCTTCGCCCGGTTTTCAAGCGCATCAAGTACAAGTTTCACCCGCCATCGACGACAGCGCTTTTTGGCCTTGCTTCGGCGAGGTGACAGTTTCGGCGCCTATCTTCGCTGATTTGCTCCGCTCATCGACAGTGGCAGAACCACCATCGTCATCGAACGTTCCGCTGACCTTAAAAGCGGGAGCATCTTCCGTCTCGCTCTGTGGGCTTGGTGGCAGCGTCAGGATGCAGGCCATTTACAAGCCACTTCTTTTCGCCACGCAGGTGCGTAACTCTTGCTGTCTTTTTTCGAAAAAAACTAGCAATGTTTGCCTGATGCAGCTACCGAGCCCACTATGCTGTTTGAACCTTTTTTGTGAGTGTATTGATGTGGTAGGCTCTCTCCTGTTATTATCCGGCGATGTCGAGGTAAACCCCGGGCCCGGACCTGACACTGATGTCGCAAATACTCGCAGTAAACAGTCGAAACATATGGCTCTTACTAGTACGCAATCACAGGCCTCACCGGACGTCATCGCACTTTTAACAAAACTAAGCGAAGGGCAGGACTCACTTTTACGTGAAATGCAGGACATAAAAAAGAAAGTATCGTCTACTGAGCAAACTCTTTCTAACCTTTCCGAACGAATAAGTGGTCTAGAAAAGGAATGTTCTTCCTTCTCTTCAATTTCAACTGAGGTCCAGACCATACAGTCTAACATGTTTTCAATGACTAACACAATTGCCTGCCTGGAAGCCCGTATTGACGACGCGGAAAACAGGTCTCGCCGTAATAATTTAATCTTTTACGGCTTGCGGGACGTCGCTGGTGAATCTTGGCACGATTCTGAGAAGCTAATAATTGATACATGTTCAACTCATCTTGCAATTGACCTGGAGCCACCGAGTATCGAGCGCGCCCACCGGATTGGCCGTTTTTCTCCCGAAAAAAACAGACCGATAATTATGAAGTTTGCGTCAAGTAAATCCAAAGAATTGGTATTTTCTAAAGCGCGGCTTTTCAAGGGAACGCAGATAAGTGTAGGAGAGGATTTTTCGCCAGCCGTTCGCACAGCCCGTAATCACCTTCTTGCTTTTGCACGCTCAAAATCATGCGCGTTTAGTTTGCGCTTTAATAAACTTTTTATTCAAGATAAGCGGTATTTTTATGATAGTTCTGTTGACGAGGTAAAAGAATGTTCCCCATAACTAGTCCCCCGACCACCCATTGACTTGATGGCAAAAAGTGTATCGCCAAAAAGCGAGAAAACATCGTTTTTGTTCACTAATATTCGAAGTGTCATTCCGAAACGTGACGAGATTTCTGCACTCATATCCACAACTAACTGCGACTTTGTCATCTTAACCGAGACATGGTTATCATCAGCTGTCGATGATAGCGAAGTATTTCCTTTTATGAATAACTTTACTTTATTTCGCGCCGACAGAAGAGATAGGCGAGGTGGCGGTGTCCTAATCGCTGCCAAAGATAATTTAAAATGTTCTCTGATTAACGAGGCCTCTTCGCTTGAAATGTTGTGGATTTGTTGCCGCGTTTTCTCGTCCCCTGTTTTGATTGGAGTATGTTATCGCCCACCGGGAAATGACCCATCATTTGTACCCATCCTTAACGACCACATTGTTTTGTTGAAGCGTAAATATCGTAATGCCAAAATGTTTTTATTTGGCGATTTCAACTTTCCTGGTATTAATTGGTCTACTGGATTACACACTAATGCAGTCGAGCGTGATTTTTATGATATGTGTCTTAACTTAACCCTTTCTCAAGTAATAAAAGATGCAACGCGTGTGTCCTCCCAATCATCCAATATACTAGACTTAATACTTACAACTGCTCCTGAAACGTTGGATAGTTTATTCCACCTTCCCGGTATTAGCGATCATCAAGTAATACTGGCTAACATCAAGCTCTCATTTAAAAAGAGTCCTACTCAGCAAAAACTAATAACACTTTATGACAAGGGAAATTATGAAGCTATTAACACTGAACTACAAAATTTTTACGATGCCTACGAGGTCGGTTTTCCAACGCGGGATGTTAATGATAATTGGCTTTTATTTAAGGATGCTATGCGGGATCTCATTAATTTATATATACCAACGCGTCTAATTAAGTCTAATCCGCAGGCACCATGGTTTAACTCGTCACTAAAGCGTCTTAATAATAAAAAGAAAAGGTTATTTAGGTCGGCAAGTAAATATAACACCCCCGCTGCATGGAATAAATACAACTCTGCCGATGAAGCATACAGGTCTGCTTTAGAATCCACCAAACGATCATTTTATTACCAACGTCTGCCTAATATGCTAATAAACAACCCTAAACAGTTTTGGAAAATTATCAATCCATCTCCAACGACATTAATTTCTTTAATTGACAAGGAGGGAATAAGCATCGATGTTGAAAACTGTGCTAATATTCTTAATGAAGTGTTCAATTTGGTTTTTACAAAAGAAATTGTTGGTAATCATCCTGTAACTTCTGCCTATAACTTTCCACTTATGTCAGCCATCGAGTTCGATGAAGAAGGCATCTACCATATAATCAAGAATCTGAAATTATCATCTTCAGCTGGTGTCGATGAGCTTAATTCAAAAGTTCTTAAAAACACAAATACTCTTACTAGTAAAATATTAACCCTCATTTTCACCCAATCACTAACTACTGGCTGTATCCCTGACGATTGGAAAGTGGGGAAGATCGTTCCTATCTCAAAAAAAGGCAACAAGTTCTCTCCTTTGAATTATAGGCCCATCTCGTTAACATGCATACCCTGTAAAATCATGGAACATGTAATCTTCTCAAAGCTGGTATCTTTTCTTGAAATGAATAAGTTCTTTTATCCTTATCAACATGGTTTCCGCAAAGGGTTTTCATGCGAGTCGCAACTTTCCGCTTTCATTCATAATCTACATTGTAATCTTGACAATAACATACAAACTGACGCAGTTTTTCTGGATTTTTCCAAGGCCTTCGATAGGGTCCCCCATAACCGACTGATGCTTAAACTTTCCCAGCTTAACTTAGATGCTAACGTCATTTCTTGGATTAACTGTTTCCTTACCGGTAGAACCCAGTTTGTACTCGCTAACAACCACTCTTCTTATCCTTCTCCCGTCACGTCTGGAGTACCTCAGGGGTCTGTTTTAGGTCCTCTTTTGTTTTTAATATATATTAATGACCTTCCAATATCAGTAGTTTCTAACATTCGTCTTTTTGCCGATGATTGCGTAATATATCGTAGCATTATTTCTCCCGCCGATAATATTATCTTGCAGAACGACCTAATAACCATCGAAAAGTGGTGCACAGACTGGCAAATGTCACTCAACGCTGATAAATGCATGCTCCTTTCCTTCCACCGCCGCACTAACCCAATGTCATTTGTGTATCGCTTAAATAGTTTCGCCCTAACATCCTGCACATCGTATAAGTACCTTGGTGTATATCTCACCCCAAACCTCTCATGGGCAACTCACATTGAGCATCTAATTAAATCTACTAACCGCTCTTTGGGTTTCCTCAAGCGTAACTTAAAGTCAGCCCCACATCACCTCAAACTTCTCGCCTTTAAAACACTTGTTCGCCCTAAACTAGAATTTGCTTCATCTGTGTGGGACCCTCATCAGTCATATCTCTCTTCCGACGTCGAGGCAATTCAAAATCGCGCAGTCAGGTTCATTCATTCAAATTATTCATATAACACTAGTGTCACAGCGTTGAAGAAACAAGTTAACTTACAAGATCTCAGCATACGCCGCAAAATAACCCGTCTTCTGCTATTTCATAAACTATTTAATGACGCTACTAAGTGTGAGTCATACATTCAAGTAGCTGCTGAACGCCATCTCCGCAATTACCATCCTCACCAAGTCATACCTGCAAAATTTAAAACAACTACTTTCATGAATTCATTTTTTGTCAAAACTGCTAACGACTGGAACGATCTTCCCCGTGAAATCACTTCACTTGCTGACCCATTGAAATTTAAAACAGCTCTCCTCTCATTTTTCTAACTTGTGCATATGTTTACGTTGTCCATACAGCCAGTATTGCTATCATCAGTATACCAGTATAACTAAACACCAGTATCATATTTAGAATTTTTCTAGCATTTATCTAGCATTTTTTTGAACCTTTCATTATTTTTTGTGTGCGTTTACTGTTTAATTTTTATTTGTATTGTATAATTTGCAAGTCCTTTTTGAGTGTCTATTTGTTACACTGTTTATTTTGTATTATCTACTTGCATTTGTTTATTATATATTACACGACCACCATGCCCACCCCTTATGTAATACCCCGCAAGGGGTCCTAAGGTATGGAAATAAATAAATAAATAAATAAATATAAGCAACATTAGACAGGGTTGCAAGAGCTTTCATAAGCCTTCTTATCGTAAGTCATGCTGCGTGTATACACCATGGACCGGATTGAAAATGACACGTGGTTCAAGACAAGTTTGTTTATTCCACGCATGCAAAAAATAGTGTCGCCTTTTCAAGCGCCGTTAGTCAGCTCAATGTGAGACTGGGAACGCACCATTGCTGGCAACTCTATCGATGCAATTACGGACATCAACAGTCGTGGGCGGGTGATAGCTGATGAAAGATGCAAAGGCGTCCTTTTCATGGTGGAGTCTGTTTTCCTGGTTTGACTTACCTTGGCCGACGAAAGAATTTAGCGCCTTTTGTGTTAAACGGGGTTACCGGACGATCGGACCCAGTGCCCCCGACAGTGAGGGGAAATCTTTGGAACAAAATTGTACCTCCACTGACCTTGACCGACGAAAAAGAAAACGAAAGAATTTAGTGCCTTTTGTGTTGAACCGGGTCCCCGAAGGCACTACAGAGGGGAGTAGGCAGTCATTCAACCAGGATTGAGCACTTTGACGTGGCCATTTTGACCCAATTGAACATTTCGTCTTGATGGACATTTTGACTCGATGGAAATTTTGACCAGATTGGACATTTCGTCTCAATGGACATTTTGACTCGATGGACATTTCGTCCCGATTGGACATTTCATCTCGATGGACATTTTGAGACGCGTGTCACGTGGCACATTGGACATTTTGACTCGATGGACATTTCGTCTCGTTGGACATTTTGACCAGAAGCCTTTCTAGAGGTGTGGCTGATTATCTCTTGTACCCTCCCTCCGATGTGCCTTTGTTAAAAGGTGCCTGCCGATATCATGCGTCCTCATTCTGCGGTTCTTTGTTGTCTAACTTTTTGTGTCTGCTCCGCTTGGCCGTACGTGGGTTCTTTGTTGTTAAACCTTTATGTCTGTGTCGCTTGGTCGTAGGTCTATTTAAGGACGTGACGGTGAAATGCAATTTTAGCTGTGTTTGGAGTTTTGTGTTTGTCCTACGTCCTTTCTTTTCACCGGCTCCAGGGTTACCATATGAGTGCCTAGTCTCTCATGAAAGCTGGTCGTGTCTCATACAAGCGATTTCTGCTAGCCTTTTCTGTTCAATCAGGGCCTCTTCGAGCAACTGAATGCCTCCGTAGCGGCGTTCTATAGGGTCCGTATACGTTCTGCGGTATGATTTCTTCAGAACTGGTACGCCGTGCGCCTCCAGTTGTATCAGCCATGTTGGACACGTTGCATATAAATTTTTAGATGAATGTTTATACAGTCTACACATATATTCATTGAAACGATTTCAATATTTTTTTTCCAGCTTGATCGCATAAAAAAGAAAAGCAAACAGGGCGTTGCTAGTGTTGTGAACATACGTTTTGCGGTAATGTTGTTTCGACATTATTGCTTTAATAGTATATAACGGTAAAACAAAAACGTTTCCGCCGATTTTAGTTGTTTCATTTTTTATCTGAATACTTTACGTTTTGGGCATAAATAGTGCGTTTTAAAGCAAAGTACTGCCAGTCGCTCTACGTCCGGTGCCAATGGTGGCGCAGCAACTATGTACGTCGCGCGACGGGCGTTTTGCGTGCATGTGTCTTGGATACACAAATATCGCCGCGTATCGCCAGGTGGTGCGTCAGCGCACGCCGCGCGGCGTCTAGTCTCACGGCTCATGTGTCCCCTGCTTAACCCTGAGCGAGGGGACAAGGACGGATAGACACGAAACACATCATATCGTGTCGTTCCATCCTTTTCTGTTTCCTCGCTCCAGGGTAGCCCTGTAAGTAACATGCACGCAGCTTGCAAAGCGCAGCCAGCGAGCTACGACATTTGCTTTCTGCTTACAAGCCCGGTAGAGCGCTAGGTATAAGAAACCGCCCAGCGCGGCGAAGTTACTTACATTATGGAAATAAAGCCGCTTTCCTGATCGCTAAATGACAGACCCACGCCCTGGTTATTCTTCGCGCCGCCGCACTGCATCGTTAGTTGTTTGCGGCGTATTCCTCAGTCCTAGTGGGGCGCGTTGTCATGCGTCACTCTCGGAGCTCGCCAACTTGTATGCAGTTAGGCGCGGGCGAGTTTTCTTTGTCTGGTACGTGTTGTCTCCGTCGTACGGCTGCGTATTTTGCGATTTATTAATCCTGTACGTGCGAACCGAACTGTACAAATTTCACCGTTTCGTTTTCACGCCCGTCTGCGGTAACGCACTTCTGTTTACGTAGGCATGGACTGCAGCTTTCCTTGCGCCAGTGTTCGTGCACTTTGCTTGACCGCTTCCGCATCTCGACTGCGCGCCAGACAGGCTAAGCGAGTTGCTGTATGATATGGTTATGCACGCCCGTGTCGGCAAAATATGTCTGGCCCATTATACGCTCATTCGGCGAAGGGAACAAGCATTCACCAGTGCAAAAAGTTGGCATTGAATACTGTAGTATACAAATTAAAAGTAAATTATCGAGTTATGGTTTTTCTAATTTGGCAACAATGAGGCTCATACGCGTCTGAATTATAAACTAGTTGAGATACCCTACAGGAGGTGTCAAATATGTTCTAACGGTACTCAACTTAGCCCCCCCCCCTCCCCACTGAATCAGAAGCGCGCATATCAACAGTCAACAAGCGTACCAGAGGCCAATGGCCTCAGATTGCAAGGCACCGAGACATGGTTTGTGAGCTGGCGCTGCATGCCTGGCTTATATCTTTTTGGAACTGTGCAAGGCTGGTCCAGCTGGTACCAGACAGCGGTGTATAAGGAGCCCAAATATAGAAGAGAGTAATTATTTAGAAATGTGCCCCTGGCATGCGGGAATGCACACCAATCAACGTGCAACATAATGAATGCGCAAAAGACGTGCATTGACAAGACAGCCAAGCACGCGCTGTCATTGGTTCAGATCACGGTGCAACAAAAACACGTGGGTGTATTTGGAGAATAAACAAACACACGATGTGTGCCAAGAGCAGACACTCTTATGGCGCGTTCACACTGGAAGCGGATCCGCGTTCGCCAAGCGGATCCGCGCGTTCTCAACCGCAAAGCGGCTGAGATCGAGCGGTTTGAGCGCGTTTCTGCCAACCGCTTCGGGACCGATTTCTCCCAACCGCTTTCACGAACCGCAAAGCGGCAACCAATCGGAACGCGACGCTGACGTGACGTCAGTGTCTTTCAAAACAAGATGGCACCTGTCGCTGGCGAGGCGTCTAAGGCGCTGTAGTCCTAGCGTTACAGGAGACAAATCAACGGAGAAACGCGATGTTCACGTCCGTCACTTGAATCCGCCGCGAAAAGATTTGACTCGTAATATTAACGGGCTTCGCACCGGTGATTTGGTTCGGGTAAGAGTTTGTTTATTATTCCGGGTGCCACAGCCCGAAGCTCGCTGCCTTGGTAGTCTCTGCCCGTAGAACGTCGGAACCCGCCCCTGATCGACCGAAATGTCAGCTTTTGTACCCAATAAGATAATCGCGTGAACTATTGAAAGCATTCAACACCGTGCATGATCACCACGAAGGCCGATAGAGACGTCGTGAGCCCGATTGCTTATCCAACGCAACACCGCGGAGCGGGCAGGGTACCTGTGCTAGCTCGACCCGTAACGAGTACTACTACCAAAAGAAATAAAAGGAACATACTCAAGAAATAAAGTGTACGTACCAGACGATGCAGAGGTAATCCATACGGCGTTTATTTGAGCTTAATGTCAAACAAACAGTAGACTCGATCGACGTTCGAGAGACGAGAGGAGAGTCCGCCACCAACGAAGCTACGACCGGCTAGCACCGAACACATTCCCCACACCACGGTCCACCGAAGGCTCTGGGTCCACCCCACCGTTCACAACTTCGAAAATGATAAGAGCGAACAACGAGGGAGAACACTGGCCCTCTTTCCCGAAAAGAAGGTCAGCTATTCATGCGGGAAGGGTCCACTTCGAAGAAAAAGTCGGGGGCATCCTGTTCTGAGTCAGCAAGGCGCGCCTAGCTGGGCTTTTCTTGCGGGCGAAGTCGAGGGAAGCACAGGCGAGTTTTGCGGGTCCATGTCTCTTCTTTTCGCTGCCCGAACTCGTGATGCGTGCGAACATCCCGAAGAAAAATTTTCCGGGTATTTCCGGGTGCCAAAATAGCAAACTTTTGGCTTTGGATCGTGGATTAAAGTGGATCTTGGATTGTAAAACAAGGTTGCCAAACGCAACTCTCAAAAGATCACGCGTTATCGCCGAGAAACCTCCAACCGCCTCTCGCCAACCGCCAACCGCCTCTGGGTGTGTCTGAACGGGGTCGCTCGCGAGCCGCATCCGCAAACGCTTCGCGAACGCGGATCCGCTTCCAGTGTGAATGGGCCATTACATGCCGCATACAAAGTATTACTTTTTCAGCGACAGTAGCCGACTGTGCGTGTGAAAACACGTGAGCGCATATACGCTTCGAGATCCAAAGATAAAAATGCCCATCATAAGAACAAATTACGGCCGACGAACTTTAACTTTTCAAATCATTAAAATTCTAAACAATACATATATGAACATAGACTATACATGCCTTGCACCTACGTCACATGATGACGTCGAACACCGGTATCTACCATGCTGGTGGTTGACTCTGACGGCCCTTCGCAGCGAGAGCAATGGTAAACTGCGCCGCGCTCGGCTGTAGCAATTACCCCGTATCCCGATGATCGTCCGATCGTTTCGTCGGCATGCCCCGCGAGACAGAGTAGCCGTCAAGTTAGAGAAAGTACGAGCGGCAGGAAAGGGATGCGGCCGCGGATTATCGAGTTTGCGGGACGCATTTCATAGCGGCGAACGACGGCACTTTTCTACCGTTGTTTACGTTCGCGCACGCCTTTGCATCGGCTTTTGCTCGTTCGTGGTGTATATGGCCTTTGGCCTTCGTTGCATAACGCCGTTTTCACGCTTCGAGCGCACCTTCGGGGCTCCCGGCCGAATCCGGGCGAGTGTCGCGCCGCGAGTCCGGCCCGACGGCGATCGGTCGGCGGCGGCCCCCGTGTGCAAGCTCGCCGAGCCGCCGCCGCCGGGTCATCGGTTCGTGCCGTCCGCGATACGATAACCTTTGCAAGGAGCGAAAGTATGCAGGCGAGCCGGTTAGGAAACATCATAATATAAACCCTGAGACAATGAGAGTTTCTTGTCCGTTATTTGATTTATCCTTGTCTCAGGGTTAAGATTATGACGGTAACATTGCGTTGTTTACCAGTATTTCGCAAAATCGTAACAATTTTTCTACAAGCGACTCCTAGAGCCGCTCGTCAAATTATGAAGCGCGCAATTAAGCTTTTTCTTTTTTTGGCGACACGGCATCCCTTCGCGTCAAAACTTCGTCGGCGGCATTTCGAAACTTTCTGCTCGTAGCGCAATCGCACCAATGCCGAAAAATTCCGCACGTACTGGATAAACGTCATCATCGTAAGCTCAGCACGTTTTTCTAAGTTCACGGTACCTTTGTTGAAAATATGGTGCATGTTAGCGCATGTCCGGGCCGTTAGCGGCATCCTACGCCTTGGTAAGCGCATCCGCGCGGTGTGAAGTCAACCACCAGTATGGTGCAGGGCCCCGTCCTTCCCTAGATGTTCCCTAGCGTGACGTCACTTGCAAGGCATGTATAACACAACTTTCTATAAATTGATGGGATTTCCCATTCCCCTAGCCCGTCCCCGAGTGAACAACGCCGCACCGTTCTCTGTTGTGACCGTTTATTGCCCTCTGGGTGGTGCCGCGGGAACTCTGGTCGGCCGATGGTCGCCGGCCCGGGCTGGTGTTGACTTGCCCGTGCCCCATGTCGTCGCCGGATCCAGGATGCCGATGGCTGCCCGCCGTGCCGATGTCGTGGCCTCGCCGGAGGCCCTCGAAGGGGAAGCGGCCCGATGTTGTCCGGTGCCGGTGGTGGTCGCAAGCCAGAGGAGAGAAGCCCCCGCGCCGGACGCTGTCCCTCCTTATCAGCTAAAGTCGTGCTCGGGAGAGCGCCACCTGGCGTATCACTCCCACCAATCACACGTGCGGTGGGTGGAGAGGATGTCACGGAGATGTTGCCGGAGGAGAGGGGGAAAAGGGGAGGTGCGCCCCTGGCGACAGGAACGATGGGGACTGCCAGTGCCTATGGCATCAACTCTTCACCTACAGACCTCTCCCGCCGCCATTTTTTCCCACTTCTTATTGCGCTAAACGTAAACAACGTTGAGTTTCTGTAGTCTAGAAAGCCCGGCAACACTGTGAGGCCACATCCGTTTCCGTTCATACGAGGAGTCGGAGGCTCAGCGGGACTGCGGTCGTGGTGACTGTAGCTCTCCTTATTCAGGTATTTCATATTTTGAAGTTGCGAGCAGGAAGTGTGCGTTGCTTTGTCGAAACGCGAGTTCCCGCGACGAGATGGAACGCAACAGACCGGCATCACACGCCGAAACCTCGCCGTCGTAATGAGAGCGGTGGGCGCTCCGTAGCCGGGTTAGCCCTAACGAGGATTAGGGGCACGACCGGCGAGTGTGACAAAATGGTGGATGAAAACAGCCGAGGTTGCCATGGTAACGAGGTAGGCAACACTGGTTTGTCGGCAACAGGTATCACAAACGTTGTCGCCACCCTAAACAGCGGAGCGGCGGAAACATGTAGGCACCCTAGGACTGCCAGGTTCCCACACTACCCTCCCCTCAAATCTCGAGTCCGAGTACGTGGAGGCCGCACAGTCGCGCACACACACACAGCACTGAAGAGTCCCAGCGCACTCCACGTAGCGAAGTCCCAGAACACGCAAACACTTAAAATTACCAACACTACGAAACGCTTACTAAACAACTCAATCTCCTATCGCGACACAATAATATAAAACCGTAAACAAACGCGGATGCAGTGCACTTCCCGACACTAAAAAACAACAAAGCCGAAACGTTTTAGGAAAAGCTAATTCAGGACGGAGTATCTTTTAACTGAACTGAACAAAGAACTGCGAACTTGCGCACTAGAAAGCGTACCCACTATCACCGAACCAAATCCCGGCACCGCATGACTAAGGAGTCTTCTTGCAAGCACCGAGACGGGTCCGGCTCAAGCAAGCAAGCAGTCCAGAACGCTCTGACGCAGCACTGAAGATGGCAAGACAAAGGGGTCGAAAAGCAGCGAGCTCAAAACGGATTATCTCTCTTGGAACTAACCTGAACAAAAGACTACGAACTCGCGGATTAGAATGCGTACGCGCTATCGCCAAACCAATCCCCGCACCGCATAACTGAAAAGTCTTACTGCAAGCGCTGGGACCGGTCCGAGTCAAGCGAGAAAGCAAACCAAAACGCTCCAACATGCCGAGCTATTCCGAATCTACAACAGAAAACTTATTCGCGCAAGATTACATCCGGTGGTGGGGACGAGCTCCAGAACCCTGTTTTTCTGCACCGAAAAACTCCGAAGCGGTATCTACAGTTTTCCCACTGTGTTCCAACACGCGCTTGCAACTCCACACCGAGGCGCTCATCACTGCAGCGAAAACCGTTAGTACTCTAAACCTGCCCGGTCTCGCACATCTCCGAAGCTAACCTCCCGCTCGCCAGACGGCTAGTACTTTAAACCTGCCGGTCTGACCAAAAATCACAACAATAATCTCTCGTCGCATCGACCGAATGACTGATAAACGAAGCTCTGGAGTGACTCCTCCGCGTAAATCAGCGATTGTTCCGTTAGAGATCGCCGACGTCAGGCGCCATGCATAAGCACGTGAGAAACACGTGATTCCGAGCATACATAACTGCGAAGTCTAAGTCACTCAGTCACCACACACCATATTGCGAACTAAACGTCGAAACGTTCTCGTGCGTCTCGAACCGCGCAGTCGGCACCTTCGTAGCTACGAGCCGCCAAATGCGTTCTGTAGACGCCAACGAGCCTAGCTGCAATAGGGTCTGTCTGCCGATACGCAGCAGAATTCTTACCGATCCAGTTCCTGACGTATCATGCAGATACTCTTGGCGCCAGCTGCAATACCGCTTCGGCTTACGCTCTGTACAGCCGGATCTGGCGGCGTCGTCGAGCAGACTGACACGCGATTCGCTTCACAGTCTCGCACAGCTCAGATCTTGGCGACGCTGCCGTGCCGCATATCAGCTTCCCACTCGTACAGCCGGATCTTCGTGCAGCGTTCCGATCAACTACGACGCGATTCGGCTCGCTCTCGCAGGCCGGATCTTGGCGGCGTCGACGCGCAGCCTGACGACATCTTCAGCCTCTCGCTCTCGCACGGCTGGACTCTGTTCAGCGACGAGCTGACGCACCTTGCGCGCTATGCTCAGCACACATGACTCAAGCGCCGAGTCTGCTCATCTCTAGCGATAAACCGTTAGTATTCGGAACCGCCATCGGTCTCGCACATCTCAGAAGCTAACCTGCAGCTGGCTACATCCAGAGGACGGACTAGTACTCTTACAGCCTGCCGAGCTTCTGACCACTAAATGAAACAATAACCTCTCGTCCCATCACCGAACAACCGATAAAACGAAGGTCTTGGTGTCACTCCTCCGCCTGAGTCACGCGAGTCCGAGAGAGATACCGACGTAGGCGGCATCTAAGCACATAAAACAGGTGATTCCGAGCAACATAACTTGCGGAAGTCTTAGAGTCACTCGGTCACCATCACACCGAAATTGCGAACTAAAACGAAACGATTCCCGTGCGTCTCGGACTGCGCAGCGCCACCACGTACCACGAACAAACGAAGGTCGTTCGCGGAAGCTAAAACGGGCTGCATAAGTGCGTCGGAATCAGCAGAAACTAATCTATCCCGAAGAATACCCTCGCGCCAACTGCAATACCAGCAGCATACAGCGCCGGCGGGGGCGCGGCCCGACTCCCGGAGTCCGTCATAGCAATACCAGCTACTTTGCGACGTTAACGGCCGGCGCCCCGCCCGACTCCTTGGAGCCAAAGAAACGCGTATATTTACAAACCCAGACCGAACTGCTGATCCTTCGCTACTCTTGTTGCTAACCATAGATTCCCGCCGGACACAAGGTGCCCGCTCGGTCTCGAAATCGCCTTCGGAAGTAATAAAATCTGTACTACGCCTAAGACGAAGTTGGTGGCGCGTAAAGAACCAATTTAACGGAAAAAGGTTCGCCTCAAGCCTGGAGAACATTTTATGTGGGGTTACGCAATGGAAACAATCACGTAATCTGCCTTTCTCTCCTAACCATTCGCCGCGAATACTATCTGTATTCTATAAAACCTGATAACCATTCCCTTTCCTAAATAAAGATAGCGCCTCAACAGTACCTTAACTACCCTGGAAAACCCGCGACACGACAAAGGAGCGATTCAAACAAAGACCTAGGCCTAACTCTAAGAACAATGAAAAGGAGCGCATGGTCACGACCAAATAACCAAAATACTAAAAGCGACGCGGAGGAAAAGGCCGCAACCCTCAGAAGCTTAGCGTAAAAAGCAAGACAATACAAGATCAGAACGCGACGGAGAAACTGACCCCAGCGCGAAAAACGTTCACCCACGTGGTGCGAACGGAAAATACAAAAACGGAACACAAGTCCAACTCACAACAAAATGTAATACTAAAATAGTCATTGAAACGCGTAAAGACAACTGACGATACTAAGCCAACTAACGCGGCCGGAGAGTCGTCGAAGGTGCGAACTCACACGGTCTTCCTTCTTCGTGGGCGACGCAAACAAAGGGGCTCCGGGATGGCCTGGGCGGGTGGCGTCCATCTTGGGGGAACCGGCGGCGGGATCTTGGGCATGCCTGGGGAGAGCTTCCCGCGGCGACGGCGTCTTCCGGGCGCCAGAGCAACGGTCACCAGAGCAGCGTGGAATTGCGGGCGATTCGCCCAGGAACGAGCAGGCCCCACGTTGGTGCGCCATTTGTGGGATTTCCCCATTCCCCTAGCTCGTCCCCGAGTGAACAACGCCACACCGTTCTCTGTTGTGACCGTTTATTGCCTCTGGGTGGTGCCGCGGGAACTCTGGTCGGCCGATGGTCGCCGGCCCGGGCTGGTGTTGACTTGCCCGTGCCCCATGTCGTCGCCGGATCCAGGATGCCGATGGCTGCCCGCCGTGCCGATGTCGTGGCCTCGCCGGAGCCCCCGAAGGGGAAGCGGCCCGATGTTGTGTCCGGTGCCGGTGGTGGTCGCAAGCCAGAGGAGAGAAGCCTCCCGCGCCGGACGCTGTCCCTCCTTATCAGCTAAAGTCGTGCTCGGGAGAGCGCCACCTGGCGTATCACTCCCACCAATCACACGTGCGGTGGGTGGAGAGGATGTCACGGAGATGTTGCCGGAGGAGAGGGGGAAAAGGGGAGGTGCGCCCCTGGCGACAGGAACGATGGGGACTGCCAGGTTCCCACAAAATTCAAAAGTAAGTGCAGAACGCTTCTGGTTGGTGGTGCTATTACATTTTCATTGTGAAGTTTTCTTTTCCATTTCTGGTTTCTGAACTTACCTTATTCGTGATCTCTATGTGTATGAATTTAGGCCACTCTTTTCTTTTTGTCAAAGTTTTATATTAGTGACCAACCTGAATGTACATTTGTTTTTTTGTTTTTTTTGCGTACAGCGTGCATTACTTTGCTGATGTCCAACGTTAATACGTTATTAATGTAATGTGTCACGCTAGTGGTTTTACTCATTTCAGTTGATTGCCTGTGTATAATCTAATTTTCACTCTGCTTTGTTGCCTTGCTGTTTTGTTGTCATTGGTTGTGCGCTTTGCCTGGCTTGTGCGATCTTGTGATTGCGGCTTCCAGAGTGTGTATTAGTTCTGCTTTGTTGCATTGTTGTTGCATATGACACTCTTATCGCATCTGCGATGGGTGAACTGTTGGGGGTAGAGGCTTCGTCAGGCACTTGTGCCTTTATCTCTGCCCCCCATGCGGAAGAATATCCGCAGAACAAATAAAGAAGAAAAAGAAAAGATGTGTAGAAATATTGGCACTACTTCACCTTTTGCTAGGGGAGCCCCGTTCCCTTGAACTACAAATATATATACTATCTCAACGAGCCCTATTTTCCAACCTTGGCAATGTCCATTGGTGCTTGTGAAGCCACCTTCCCTTGGATTCTTACTACAGAAACAAAAAAACGCTTGCGCTAGTCATAAGGTGAAACACTGCGACAGCTGAGGCGTAACGTTAGAGCCGCTAAGGTGTCATTTCGGAGCGGATGGACTGAATGAACGATAAAGGTGCGAGCGCGCATCATAAAGTCCGCATAGGTGTTTCGTATTAAACCGAGTAAACACACTGGACGAAAATTCCATAGCGTTTTGGAGCCAATAAGGGTGTGTTCAGTAAAAAGAGTTTCGTGAAACTGGTAAACAAGTTTAGTGGACCCAAACAACTAGGACTCCCTTGTTATAATAGACCGATCTCAGCAGCCAGTTTGACTACGCCACCACTGCCGCAATGCATCGAGGGAACTTTAGTCTTTCTGCACGCGCGAGAACCTCGCTGGAGCTCTGCGCGTGTAGAGCACGAGACGGCACGAATCCTCTCGCGCACTGCCGTTTGACTCCAGTGAACTAAAGTTATGGTGGCGTCACGCATGCGCCGAACGCTTGGTGAGATCGGTCTATTGGAGAATACTTCGTAAATCGCACAACCAAGTTTGAATCTAGGGAGAGACTAAACTGCATGTGTATCGCATGAACCGTACCCTATCATTGGTGTAGCTGCCTGAACGTCTTATGCAATGGGATTGGACACAAAGTAACACCGCCTTGTGGTCACTGAAGAACACTTCTTAAGTCGTGCACTCACGTTTCAAGCGTGTAGCTCCACCTAATTTCACGCCCGTTGTTTCGCCGGCTTAACACCCACCTAGCTTTATTCGTTTTATCGCCCGAGAACTTTGCTGGCGTAATGAGCAAAAATGTTTTGTTTTAATTGTTTCCATTATCAGCAGCCTCATGTTTGAGTTTCTACGTGCCGTCATGGTATCACATGACGTCACAGTGTCGCGTGGCGTCATGACACCACGTGACCCACGGTGTCGCCTGACGTCATTACGTCACGTGTCGTCACTGTGCATTGTCGCTTGACATTACAATGTCACGTCATGGTGCCAGCTGACGCCAGCTAACAGCTGACGTGATGTGCGGCGTGACGTCAATCGGGAATCTTTTGGCGGAATGCCGAAAATGGCCCGCGTCGATATAGAGCGCGGTAGACGGCGCGAAATCCGCGAAGTGTCCCACCAACTGCTATCGCAATAAAAAGACGAGATCAATTGTCGCACTGTCGAGAGAATATGCTAGAACACGTGTCGGAGTTGCCCTAGCAGTACTCGCCTTAGACCTTAATATGTCCATAAGTGCCACTGGTGCTGATGGCCACACCTTTGGACCTTGGGACCTGCTACATTGTTCACACCAAGACACAGTATGCAAGCTAATCTAACTGGTTGAGGTTCACCCTACAGCAGGTTTAGTAATCGACTACTCAGAAAACAATAGATTGCTATGTCCAAACTAACGAAGCTACCGTAAAACATTTCCGCGTGAAACACAGCTGTTCCATTATACCCAGGATATTCTTGTAACTTTGATAAATAATCTTTGAACTGACACCATGTTTCTCGACTTCTCGAAATCATTTACAGGGTCCTTCGTCAGCGACTCATTGCAAAACTAATCCATATTAGAATTCATCCATCCATAATCAATTTGATCACGGAGTTCCTCAAGAATCGCTCCCACGGCGCTCTCATTAACATTATGTCGTGTGAGTCCCCTGTAACCTCGGCTGTACTGCAGGGAACTGTATTACCCTTGGCCCATTCTTATTTTTAGCATACAAAAAGAACCTAGCAAAATTACTGTCATCACCTTTGCATCTCTTTGCAGATGACTGCATCATTTACAGATATATCAAAAATCACACATGATTATGTAGTACTACAAAACAACCTAAACAAAATCAAAAGTGGAGTGATGATTTGTAGATGAGCCTCAACATGGAAAAATGAAAGTTACTAACATTCAAACAAAGTACCACCTCCTCTGGTTTTCCTTACCGCGTTAGTAGCATTAGTATTGGTCGCTGCATATCATGTAGTTATTTAGGACTTCACCTCACCAGCAACCGCATATTAGAACAGTCGTATTAGAGAAATCGCACACCTGGGTATCTAAGAGGTAACCTCTAACTCGCTTCACCAGATAGTGAGCCTACACAACACTGATAAGATCACAAATTGAAAGTTATCTCACTAATAAACTAGCATCCAAACCATCGGTAAAGGCCGACCAACAAGCAGAAAGGAGAAAACTCTCCCTAAATTTCTCCTTTCCATTCGAGAAAAAGGGGAGAACCTCCTCCTTTCTGCGTTGAGTAGCCCAGAGATCCGCCCCTGTGGAGAGGGGAGAGGAGTCTGAGAGGGAACGGAGAGAAGGAAAATGGGAGTCGGTTTTCTGCCTGGCCGGAGATGAATTTGTAGGTCGGCCTTTAAGGTACGTTTTTCGGACTATTCTTCATGCAACAATTTTCTTGCGACGTAAGCTTTCGAAACTACGGCTTCTTCATAAGGTGTATTATCAGAACCCGCAGATGAAAGCTACCCTTTTGAACGCCCTCGAACTAGTTTATGCGAGAGTTGACAATGTGTGCAAAATCAAATTCTGCCTCATGTCTTTTTTCTTTTTCAACTTCAACATTTGCCTGGAAATTGTGGAATATAATATCTCGCCAAATAGTATTGTTACAAAAAATATACCACAGTTAAATTTCAATAAATTCTCACTGTTTTTATTAATCCTGGTAATAGACTTAAAAATGTTCTAAATGTAATCTTGTTATGGTATCAATCGTATGCCTGTAGGTTCTTTTTTCTTACTGCTTTTGTTATATTTTTAGAAAATTTAGGAATTGTATTTAGTAATATGCAGAAACGGGTCCTTGAGGTATATAACTAAATAAATAAAATAAACAGACGCCAGACTGCGGTGAATTGCTACAGCAACTGAACATGCATGTGAAAGAAAGAGATGTGTTGTATTCGGTTTCACACTTTGCCAAAGGAGTCATTTCTCCAGGATCTACAAAACTAGACACTAATACACACTCTTTTCCAACCTTGGGGCAATGTTAATTGCTGCTTGCAAGGCCACCACCCCCTCACCTACAAATAGGAAATACTCCCACTACTTCTGAACGCCGCCCTTCCATGGGCTTGGGGAACGCCACAGTTTCCTGAAATTAAGAGCATAGGCTTAGATGATCAGCATGGTCGACTGTATAAAGCATAGTAAAAAATTCTCCTCGGTGTGTTATTGGCTGTAATCAGTGCACGCAACTTCACAAGTTCGTTTACATTAATTTATTTCTCATTAAAGGGGTACTGCAACGAAATTTCGGCGCTTATTTTATGGTCTATATGTGTTCAAAGGAACAGTATCCCAACAAACACGCCAATATCTTGTTAAAAAAGTCACGAAAAGGAATTTTAAAACGAATTAGACGATTAGCAAAGAGCACCTGGTGGATGTCGCTAACGCCTCGTTTGTAATGCCCGTCTAGGAACCTTGACAGCTAGTGACGGTGAGTGTCTCGCCTCCGGCCACGACGAGAAAAGAGGGAAGGAGGAACTCCCGTCTTCCCGAGAATCCCTTTGTGTGTTCCAGAAGTAGCTATTGTCCCCCTACAAGATTATAGAAGATTAACCTGTCACTCAATATTCGTACAAAAGCAGCCGCTTTGGTGGCTGGAACGACTAGGCCATCCCCTCGAAGTCAGCCTCGCCGTAGCTTTGCTCGTCCCGAGACGACCTACGTCACGATTGCGTCGGATGTCATGTGCTCTAAGCTGGGCCTTCTCCGAGCGCTTGCTAGAGTGGGCCGTTTATAACAAAAACTACAGCGACCAGGCTCAAAATACAAACGTACGATTGTCATTTACGGATATTGTGGATCATATTCAACCTATTTTTGAACACGACGGATATATTTCAAATTTCGTTGAAGTATCCCTTTAAAGTACACTTGGGGGTAATCATACAGAAAAGCAAATTTACTTAAGAAATACAAGCAACAAATTCAAAGATACACAAATTAATATGCTCATTATCATAAATAAAAACATGGCTCCTACACCAAAGAAAGAAAGTTAAAACTGTTGGTGAGTGCAGCAGAAGTGTAAAAGATAGTACACAATGTATCTTTGTGGATAGTTTCTAACAATTAAGAAAAAAGTAAGCTGAAGCTGGGACAGATGACGAACTAATTAAATTGTTGTCAAAGTTAGTGCTAAAAACTACGATGTCCTCCTAGTAGTTTTATTGTGGTTAGTGAACGTAAACAGCGCTTAATGGTGATGTGTGTTCCCAAATTAGAAACAAGAGGGTTGAAATTTACCCTCAAGGGAACACCAGAAGCTAAAATAGAAATTCGGCAGAGCCACCTAAGATTGCTTACGTGTGAGAATGCGAAAGCGTTATGGCTGCGACGTGATGTTTGCAATGACGCACGCACTATACTTCGTTTCAGCTTTGGTCCAGACGCAGCCGATGCTACGAGCGCGAGCGTGTGGTCCTGAACAGTGCTTGCATTGCACGAGCGCGCGTGCTTGGCAGGGACGCTGAAAGCACGGAGCTCGCGTTTGTAGCATCGCCTGCGTCTGGACCCAAGCTGAAACGAAGTATAGACACACCTTGAGTCAGCCGGAATCGTGGGGCCGCCGTGGCGTCGGGTTATCGCCCGGCTGCGAAGCAGTGCGGATACTCGATAGCTCAGTCTGATTGCGAAGTGATAACTGTCATCGCCCGCCTTGGTGATAGTGCCTTTTGCATCCCCACTGATTACTGGATCGTGCTGCCGACGTTGCCGGTTGGAGACAAGGGAAATAACCAGGTTTACCTACACTCCGATATAAATGCCAGGCCTCTACAGATTGCAGATTTCAAAGAAGCGTTGGAACACGCGAAGCTACGCGCGGACCTAGCACATTGAAAGGTTGGAGGCCTACGGCTTTGGTGACAAAAGAGACTATTGAGTCGGCTAAAGAATGGTTGCGAGTTTATGGATTTAGAGACATACACCACTTTATGGCCGGCTAAAGCACATTGAAAGGTCGGAGGCCTATAGCTTTGGTGGCATAAAACACTATCGAGTCGGCTAAAGAAAATTCAATGGTCGCGAGTCTATAAATTTAGGGGCATACACCACCCTATAGACCGACACGCGCGCTTGACGTCACGGAGCTGCGGCGGCGCTGCGATCGCGCCGGAGCCGGGTGGTGTGGGCAAAGGCGCGCACGTTTTGCGTGGGCGTCATAGCATTTCAGGATGCCGCAAAGCTGTGCAGCCGTTAATTGCACCGAAAGGTACAGGAAAAGTAGCGGGGTGAGTTTCCGCAAGTTCCCGGCTGACTCTGAAAGGCTCAGAAGGTGGATAATATCTGTGAAACGAAAATAATGGTCGCGTCGCGCGGACGACCGTTCGTGCGGCAAGCACTTTCTTGAAGGCAAGTATGGCTTCCATTTCAATCTCCGTCCTGAGGCTTGCTTATTTGCAGAAAAACCGTCGTCTGATCGAGACCACCGAGACTTTGTTCCCACGGCGTTCGAGCACAAAGCACCGGCCAAACGCTTGTCGGTGGCTCGGTATACGTCCGCGCTATCAAGCGGAAGGAGATCGGCGACAGAACGTCAGTGTTGTAGGCATTACCGGAAAAAGTAACGAGATGCGTTACTCATTACTTGCAAATAAAAGAAACGCGTTCCCGATCTACGTTTCCTCAAAATAGAAGGAGCGCGTTACCGTTACCGGTAAAAAGTAACGCGCGTTACTTTTGCGTTATTTTTAAAATGATGATTAAACTCGTTTTACTGTATTGACGGTACAGGTATGCATAAAATCATATTTCAAGAAACATTATGTTCATGCAGAAACTGAACATATATAAAACACGCCGTTACTTCTCTTTTATTGTTTCACCTAAATACTCACGAGAAACAAATGCAAAAAAAAAAACGCAGGAAACTCAGAAATTTACATGGCTTGACGCCTAAAACAAGGAAGAAATGAAAGTGTAATTCTTTTTAAGACTTGGGAAGAAGAAGCAACGTAACTACGCTACCCGTTATTGAAATAGTAACGTAAATACGTTACCCGTGGCTGTTTTGAAAAAGTAAAGAGTACGTTACTACGTTACCGAAAAAGTCACGCTTTACCGGTAACGCCGTTACTTGTGACGTGTTACCGCCAAGACTGCAGAACCGACAAAGCGTTATGGCTTCTCATGCCCTGTGGTCATGAGGATAAAAAAAAATATCATACCTTGACTTGAAGACGCTGTGTGTATTTGATCAATTAATAAAAACACTTCAGCAGACCTACAGTCTCCTGATCCCGCCGGCGGTGCGGAAACCGGCTCGAAGTAATCGTAGGCCTCGAGAGGCTTGTACGCCTGCACCGTGTCGGCCGTCAACTGGCGAAAAAACTAAATAAACGACAACGTGAGCCGTCGACGTCGGCGGCAGCAACTTCACTTCGGAACTCCAGCAGGCCTTGTCTACGGCGAACGGATCGTCGAAGGCAACGCCGTCCACGCACGTTGGTAGAAAATACGACGCACAAATAAAGCTAGAAGCGTCTCTACAACATCAACAACGAGTACACGCCATAGAACGCAATGGCGAAAACATGGAAAGCCTGGCCACTTTTGCCCACATAGCTGCTGTTGAGAGAATTGTTGTTCTTTGCGTTCAGAAATGTCGATCCATTTGAACAAAACCCAACACTTTTATTTTAAACTACACACACTACACATTCCAAACAGACGAGCCACTTTCTCGCACTCCGATCGCTTGCGTTCCAGCTTTCGTTCTGTCCGTCTCCACTTTCCCAGCTGTTGATCTTCGCGGCTGCATCCGGCCGCTGCGGGTACGAAGTTCACAGCTCGGCCCCCGCGCGCGATCGTCTCCGCCGAGGCAAGCCGTGGTGTCAGGTTCAGCGTTGGTTCAGCTCGCTCCTCGCGTGCATCCTCTCCGCAGAGGGAATCCGATGCCGTTCTCGCGAAAGTTCCAACACACTCTCCACCGAATGGGCGCGAGCACATTCTAGAGTTCCGTCATTTCTAGGGGGTAGATTAGTTGCACTGGCCTTCGCAATACTGTACCGCGATGTACGCGAATCTCGCATGAACGAACCCTTGCATCGCGTCCATAAAATACCTTCTCAACCTTTCCAAGCTTCCAGAGCAGTCGTGGAAGTGGCTCTTTCAAAAGGACCAGCTGTCCCACTCGGGGCGGAGGGGACTGCTTTTGGTCACTAGCGTAAGCAGACCTCAGTTCTCGGAGGTATTCCGCCCCCACGTTCCCCAAAATACATTTAGGATCCGTTTTCGTTTTCGCCACAGAGCGCGAAGTGTCTCCGGTGTCGAAGCGAGCGGCTCTCCCCCGGCCGCCGGCAGCGCCGTCAGCCGTCTACCGATTAGAAAGCTCGCGGGCGTGAGAGGATCGCCCTCTCCAACCTCGTTGTATACAAGGGTTAGTGGTCTCGAATTCACCACGGCTTCAATTTCGGTGAGAACCGTGGCCAATTCCTCCGCGCCCAGGCATTTCTTTCCGATCACTTTCCTCAATGACACCTTTACCGAGCGCACGAGCCTCTCATAAAAACCTCCCCACCATGGCGCTCGTTCGACAATAAATCGCCACTCTATGCCAGCATTGGCAAAATGCTGGATCACATCAGGGTGTCGGAGTGTCTTCCACAGTTCACTTAGCTCCTTTGAGGCCCGCTTAAATGTCAAAGCGTTATCTGAATAAATGACGCGGCATACCCCTCTCCGCGACACAAATCTGCGAAAGGCATATAGAAAGCTCTTTGTCGACATGTCTGTCACTAACTCTAAATGGACCGCTCGGGTGACCGCACATGTAAACAACAGCACGTAACATTTGCTGGTGAGGTCGTTCGCCTTAACATACAGGGGTCCCGCAAAGTCTGTGCCCACTACTTATAAACGGGTCCGCTCGCGTTGTACGATCCGCCGGCAAAGGTCCCGTTGGAGCACTTGCAGGAGTCGCGTTGAATCGCTGGCAGGTCACACACGCACGCACCACTTTCTTTACCAGCTGTCTTCCGCGGAGGATCCAGTACTTCTCGCGCAGCTGCACGAGAGTGTCCCTGGCTCCCGCGTGCAGTACCTGGCGATGGGCGTCGACAGTCAGCAACGTTGAGTATCGGTGCTCCTTAGGCAGTACAATGGGGTGGCGTTCTTCCTGCGTCAGGTTCGATGACTGGAGTCGACCGCTGATCCTCAGCAATCCTTCTTCATCGATGAAAGTGCGAAAGTCACGCAAGAGCGACCCAGGCGGGGGTGACATTCTCTTTGCTGCACAATCAATATCGGAGGCAAACGGTGATCTTTGTGCTCTTGTTATCCAGTGTGTTTGCGCTACGTGGATCTCCTCGGCGGTCAGTGGTCCCATCCTTTTTTCTGGCGATCTGAGGTTATAGATAAACCGTAAAATCCAGGCCGTTGTTCTGTGGAGTTTCAAGGCCGAGCTGAACCTTGAGATGTCGAGCAACTCTTCCGGTACAGTTGCAGTTACCTCGAAGAGCTCTGCTCTCGGAGTCCTCTCCTCGAGCCCGTCGTGGGAAAGCTCCTCGTCACTTTCCCCAGGCCACTCTGTCGCGGGTAGTAGCAACCAAGTTGGTCCGTTCCACCAGAGCGGTGCAGAAAGCAGTCGATCGGCGGACAGCCCTCGTGTCATCAGGTCGGCAGGATTTTCCTTCCCCGGGCAGTGGTGCCACATTGCCTTCTCGCTGTTTGCTTGAATTTCCTGTACTCTATTTTTCACGAACATCTTCCACCTGGATGGCTCTCCCCTAATCCAATGCAGAGCGATCATGGAGTCCGTCCAGAAGTGGACTTCATCCACTTTGATTTCGAGGTGTGTCCTTACGTACTTAGACAGCCTCGATCCAATCAAGCATGCCATGAGCTCTAGTCTAGCAAGGCAGATTTCCTTCAAGGGCGACACGCGGCACTTGGCCAGTAAGAGTGTCGCGGTCGTTTCTCCGGTGTCATCCGTTGAGCAGATGAAGATCATTGATCCGTATGCGGAGGTGCTGGCATCCGAGAACACGTGCAACGTTCGACGTACAACGTTGCCCTTCAGCTCGCTGTCGTAGAATCTGGGCACGTTAATTTGCTGAAGTGTGGTGAGCTCGTCGCACCAGTTGTTCCAGCCACTCATCAGTTCTTCCGGTAGTGTATCGTCCCAGCGCAGGTTCAGCTTCCAGATTTCCTGAAACAAGATCTTGGCTCGTACCACGAAGGGGAGAGGAAACCAAGGGGTCATACAGTCGTGCTGTCGTCTGGAGCACGAAACGCTTGGTGTTTCTTCGTTGGCGGGCAAACTCAATCACGTGTTCTGCCGAAAAGGAAAGGCTGTCTTCATTCGGCTTCCACGTCAGACCGAGTACCTTCAACACACCCGTCTGTTGTCCCAATGGTCTCTCATCGGGACCCTTGTCTTCAAGCATTTTCGACAGGGCTGCGCTATTGGAGCCCCACTTATGGAGCTTCATCCCCGCTGCTTCAAATATCTCGATCGCCTCGTTGCAGAATGTCCGGGCGTCCTCTTCACTTTCCGCACCCGTCAAGAGGTCGTCAACGTAGACCGATCTAGCCAGTCGCTCCGCTGTCTTAGGGAATACGCTCTCCATTTCTTTGAAATGATGTCGCAGGGTTGCGGCCAACAGAAAGGGGCTGGACGTGGCTCCGAAAATGACTCTCGTCATACGCCAGACTTCCACCTCCGGAGTTGTCTGGTTCGGTTGAGGTGGTTCTTTGTACCAGAGGAACCGCAGCGCATTGCGATCCTCCGGGTTTACTCCAATCTGAAGGAAGGCCTTTTCGACGTCCGCAACCAGTGCCACCGGGTGTTGCCTGAAGTTGAGAAGCAGGCTAACAAGGTCTGGGTTCAGGTTCGGACCGCTCTCCAGGTTGTCGTTCAGTGACTTGCAGTTCGGTCCGTGCGAAGACGCGTCGAAAACGATTCTCATCTTCGTCGTACTGCTGCCCTCTCGCAGAACAGCCTGGTGAGGCATGTAGTACACGCGTTCACCCGAGTTCTCTTCTCTCTCGACCCTCTCAGCCATTCCGTTCTCGACGTAAAGCCGGACTGCCTGATCATATCTCTGCATGAGCTCAGGATTCTTGCTCAGCCTCTTTCGCTGGCTTTCGAGTCTCTTCCAAGCCATCTCTCGGTTGCAATCAAGCTTTACATCAGGTTTCCAAGGGAGGCTCACTTCGTATCTTCGATCGGATTTGGTAATGCTTCCCTCAAAGCGCTGCATGATGTCGCTAGCGGAGTGATCCTGGACCTCTGCGTCCACGACTCCCATACTCTCAAGCTCCCAAAAGCCTCTCAGGACAGCCGTGTTCTCCTGGTCGCTCACGGCAGCTCTGAGGACGGTCACTTGGGAACAGTTGACAACAGATGAAATCGCCTGGGAGCGTCCATGTACTGCCCAACCAAAGGCGGTCTCCACTGCCGTCAGGTTCTCGCTCAGTCGACGGACTCTTCCCGTAACGCATCCCCAGTAGTGATCCGATCCCAAGAGGATTCCTACTCCGCTGCACTCGAGTCCGTTCAGATCGTCGCCAACCGTTAGTCCGAGCTCCTCCATATTCTCAAGGATGTCTTCATCTGGGTTTGGAAGTTCCTGTTCGCAGATAGAACGCGTCTCGAGGGCGTCTATCTCGTATGTCTGGCCGGTTAGACGATTACTCAAAACTACTTGTACTCTACGGTACGTTTGTTCGCTGGTCTTGCCACCGAACACTCCGACGGTCAGAACCTCCGTCCCGAGAAGCTTGCAACAAAGACCCCTCGACAGCTCCTCTGTAATGAAGGAGCGCTGACTACCGCTGTCGAAGAGTATGCGGGCCAACTTCCTTCTGTTCTTGCTTTCCACCCACGCGGTAACCGTTTGCAGAAGGACAGCCGGTTTGTTGCCCTTCTCGCTCACATGCAGGTTGAGAGGCGTCTTGTCTTTCTTCCGCATTTCATCCGATCCGCTGGCCGCTCGTCCCGGCAAGTAATCTGGATCACACATAGTGGATACATGTCTCCCTCGACACCTGTCACAACAGAGCGTGCCGCGACACATTCTTGCCGTGTGGTTCGGCTTTGTGCACCGGAAGCACCTCCGATCGGCCTGCAGCCTGCGCTTCTTTTCCTTGAGTTCGATCTTTGCGTTACAGTCTGGTGTGCTGTGCGCCTTTGATTTGCAAAGAAAGCATTCCATGCTGTCCATCCTGCCATGCAAGGCCGTAGCGGTAGCGTTCCGAGTCTTGGCATAGTTTAGGCGCTTCTTCGGATGTTCATGCATGGGGAAACAATGTGTAGGCTTACCGCCGGCGTCTTCGGGTTGTTCCTTGGATGTTTTCTCCCGGCTCTCCACCTCGATCTTGAGAAAGTTCAGCAGCGCGCGCACTTCTTTAACGGGTCCTTGCTCCGTTGCTGAGTCGGAGCCGATGTCGGTTGCTGATGTTCCCCCGGTGGTGGCGTTTTCGGCGTTCCCCGAAGACATCTTGCGGTTGAACTCGAGCCTCATGTCGTCCGGAAGCGCCCGAAGCAGGACCGGGTAGAGCATGGCACAGTATGACTGATCCGTCACACCCAACGCCCGAAGGCCCCGGATGTGAGCCTGGGCGCTGTCGTAGACCCGCCGCAGAGCTCTGACACTGCGCGATGACGGCACCTGATTGATGTCCATGAGCCCTGTCATGTGGTCCTGGATCAGCTCCGCCTGGTTCCCGAACCGCTGCTGCAGGAGCTCGATGGCGTGGGCGTAGCATTCAGCGGTTGGGTGCAGTCCTGCGATGGCGGCTGCTCCATCCCCAGTCAGGGCTGACCTCAAGTAGTTAAATTTCTCTGACGACGATAGGTCCGGGTTTTCATGGATGGCGGTCTGAAATTGCTCCCAGAAGGGCTGCCAATTTCTTCGGTGTCCGTTAAACTTGATGAGCTCTAATTTGGGAAGCTTGATTTTTGATGTCACCTTTCTTGCTTCCCGCTCTTCGTTCGGTTGCCCGCTTGTTCGTTGGCTGTCCTCCGGGCTCTTCACTTTCCTTTTGAGCTTCGCTAGGCACGTGACGATCTTGTCAGAATAATCAATCACTTGCGTAAATTCTGCTTCTGCGTCTTTTTCGGAAATCAACGACTCGATCGCGGCATCTACGTGGTTGAGTTGGTCCCGAGCGAGGCTTAGACGTTCGATCAAAATATCGAGATCATCGACGGTCGTCGTAGCTGATTGTAATAAATCCTGTGCCTCGCTGAGGAGCTTCGTTACTTGCGTTCGATGCGTTTTTCGTTTTTTCTTGAGGACGTCCATTGCCGTTCAGTCCTGGCTTGCAGTGCTGCTTGCTTGTGTCGGTCTATCGTAGATGTTGCCGTTGATTACCAGGTTTCGCCCGTTCAGTCGTTACGTTCCCTTCTCTGTCTGCTGGCGATTCGATCACACGTTGCTCGTCGGCTTCATTTGCAGTGCAGTAGTTTCTTTCCCGGGTTTCGGCACCAATTATTTTGTTGAGAGAATTGTTGTTCTTTGCGTTCAGAAATGTCGATCCATTTGAACAAAACCCAACACTTTTATTTTAAACTACACACACTACACATTCCAAACAGACGAGCCACTTTCTCGCACTCCGATCGCTTGCGTTCCAGCTTTCGTTCTGTCCGTCTCCACTTTCCCAGCTGTTGATCTTCGCGGCTGCATCCGGCCGCTGCGGGTACGAAGTTCACAGCTCGGCCCCCGCGCGCGATCGTCTCCGCCGAGGCAAGCCGTGGTGTCAGGTTCAGCTCGCTCCTCGCGTGCATCCTCTCCGCAGAGGGAATCCGATGCCGTTCTCGCGAAACTTCGAACAGCTGTTGCGTATGCGCGGCCTTCCGGCCGTGTCGGTAAACGGAGCCGCGCCGCGTGTCGGTCTATAGACGGCTAAAGCACATTGAAAGGTCTGAGGCCTATAGCTTTGGTGGCATAAAACACCAGGGTGTCGAACCGGAACCGAACCGAACCGAAAACCGGAACAGAACCGTTATTTTTAGCCGAACCGGAACTGAACCGAACCGAAATCTTCGCCGCCATCTTGGAACTGAACCGGAACTGAACCGGAAAAAATATAACGGTAACCGGTTCAAAACGGTTCACGGTAATTTTTTTTATTACAAAATGAGTGTTGGAGAAGTAAAAATTGGCAGCTGCATTTCTATGTAGTGATCAAATTGTCATAAACCGAATTGCAATGTATAAGAAATTGTGGGTTTTCGTGGCGCTTTTGTATTGGCACTACGATTAATCGTGTGTCACGTGACGTCACGGTTTCAAGACATGCTGTCAAATAATGTCACGTCACGTGGCCCCGTGGCGTAGATTACTCACCGCGTCCAAGTCGAGTTAAATTCAGAACGTCAATTTCCCCCTCTCTTCTCCAACGTTCCGTCTGCTTCTTCCTCCCCGGCCTTCTTTTCCCCCGCCCTACCTTCTTGAGTTGCAACGGAATATAGATGTTTTAGCGTTGTTGACACCGTGACGTCATATGCCATCACTAAAGCCCATTTATACAGAAAAGTAGCGACATCCTTTGAAGAATGACGCCTGCTATCTTGGGCCAAACCAGGCGGCGCTACCGTCGACGCGCGGGTGTAAAAAAGCAAAACATAAAGATAAAAGGTGTGCACGTCAGAGGAGGAGGGAGAAGGAATGCCTTTGCTGTCGGAGTGCAGTGCATGCTATGATCTCATGTCGCCAATCAAATAACGCCGACTGTGCAACGTCACGGCTTTCATTGTCTTTCTTTGAGCACATCCTCCGAGGCTGGTAGACCGTGACAGTGCGCTTTAGCCTGTGTGTATGTATTTGCGTGTCTTTCAGCCTTTGACTGCGCTCTGACTCAAGTATAGGAAGGCCGTGTGCTATCTCGGGCCAAACCAGGCGGCGCTACAGTCGACGCGCGGGTGTAAAAAAGCAAAACCTAAAGATAAAAGGTGTGCGCGTCAAAGGAGGAGGAGAAAATGTCGCTACCTTTTTTTATTCAGGGGCATTAGCCATCACGACTTTTCACCGCGAGTCATGCGACACCGTGACGTACTCGGTTGTCATGAGCCTGAGCCGAGTGCTCGGGTTCTTGACTATCAGCATCGCCAAACATTCGTGTTGGCTCGTGTTCAATCAAAGATGAGAATAGCCGAACTCTAATAAAGCCTAAATCTCAACCCATGCTTTATTCTTTGCCAGCCCCAGCGCATGACTATGATGAACACTGGCGGCATACAATTAGCGTCAGATCACATTGCCGCCTGTTCTAATAGCGAGTTGAGGAGGGAAAGCTGTTTCTTTCCTTTATTTTTTTGCGTCTGCCATTGAGCAGAGAGGAAAACTAATGGGTGTTTTTGCAAGCTATCAACGTCAGGGATTACCTCTTAGCGGTATTTACTGAAAGTGCAAAAATTGTTGCATGAACTATTTTGCATGTACACATCATTGAGGCACTCAAACATGTTTTCGTTGTTGCTGAACTGTCTGAGAAAGTTGTCCCCGAGAATAGAAGCATTGAAAAGACTGAATATGGCTTATTAATCTGACGATAAATAGAACTACAAGTTTGTACGGCAGGGATACCTGAAAAGAGATTCTAGTGGCCTTTGACGGACAGCCGAAAGTCGGCAGCCGCTCAAATTCTCGCAGTTTTGTTTAAACTTCACAGTTTTTGGATGCAAAAATAAAAGAAATGAAGAATTACTGCAAAACAAATGAAAGTAATATAATTGTCGAATTGGCACCCCCAAACAAAGAAAGGAGTCCCCCAGAAATAAAAAGTATTCTGTTAAGGAGCATTGTCAAATGAAAAAAAAAAAGGGGGGGGGGGAGGGTTAAAAACTTCTCTGTGTTGTAAAGGTTCCTCTGCTCCGCATCTTCGGCACAGAGCAGACAGCGTGATCCTGCAAAACTACCTCGTTTGCGAAATCACCCCTGCCAGAAAGCGCGTTTTCGGGGTGCCAGACGCTCGCGCCGTTCCTCACGACGCTACACCAAGCAAGAATAATTTTTGTTTCTGAATACATGGGCTGCACTGAGCGCAAACCTTCTGCAGTGTGCATTTTGCACCTCGGGATTTGATTTTCTCAGCAAAAAGAAATCTCTGACCACTCGCATATAGTGCGATGATGTCACGTGCAAACCATGTTAAACAGTTCAGTTTTCTGTTAAAATGTGATGTTCTCAACACAATACTCCTTTTCACTTTAAGTGTGAGCGTATCAGAAACTAAAAAAGCGAGCTCTGGGCTTTTAGCGTCCAAGCACGCGCGCTCCTGCAGTGCAAGTGGTCGGGACCAAAGGCTCGTGCTTGTAGCATAGTAAAGTAGAGATTTGGGCCAGTTGGTTCATTGCAAACAAAAAGCGCCGAAAAAATACAGGGACACAGACGAAGGGAAACAGGACAAGGTGCACTCTCAACTGCAGTTTACTTCACACGTTATATAGCCACAAAAACCCTGTTTACCCTATCTGCTCAGCCCGCGTTTCAAAAATTCAAACTCATTTGTAGATAAAGATAGGGACGTGTCACTTATACATTTCTTCTCCCTGGTCCTAATTTCATATGCCTCGTGTAATTCTCGCGACACTTTATCTTTGTACCTAGCCAAAATCTTAGTGTTTGTTTGTAGCATAGGCTGCATCTGGACTTGAAGGGGCCATGCAAAGCGTTTCTGGCCATTTTTTTTTATTTGCATTGCTTTCGCTCGAATTAGTGGCTGGGACTCTAGCAACACATTAAACATAAAATAAACAAGAAATCTGGCGTATTTCGAACATAATAGCTGAAAGGGGTTCAGAATTTTGAGAGCATTTTCTTTTGTTGATGACGTTATTGGTCTGAGCCAATAGAGAACCTAAACGACAAGAGCGTGAAACAACCATGCGCGATCTTCCTAAGTGTTGGAAATTAACATCCAGTTATGAAGATGTGAGCGCCCCACCAATTTACGGGTGTTCCAAGCAAATATATGAGTGAGAGTCACGTGCTTGAAAGGATCAGAAGGGGTACTTTGCGCCTATTTAGCCAGTTCTACCTCTAGAATTCTATGTCATCATTATCCGACGTTCTAGACCAATGTCGTCACTGAACGCTCATGTTTGACACTGATAGGCACGCCGTTCAAAGCAGCATTTGGTTTTCTTCGTCCCTTTGCAATGCCCCTTTAAGCTGAAACAAAGTATAGAAAAAGGCGATGTCCAAATTGTAAAGTTGTGCAGTATATATAACAGTCTCGCGATGATATGCTGCAGCCTCATAAAATGTTAAAGCGCGCATGACTGATAAAGCACGGAGTTGTAAAATCAGGCCACAAAACAAGTGCCCGTAAAACCAAATATCACTTTAGCCTCCCAAGACAGTATTCTGCGAAGTTTCGAGCTCGTGCAATCCGATGTCCTAATGTGATTTAAATTAGAAATATATTGTCTGTTCTTTGCGATATTTATGTGTAATTAGGAACATCATTACACGCATCTCTACTAGAAAAATACGCACCATAACCAACCAAGTCCTGAACAGTAAAAAGTCCAAGATTTCAAAACCGATTTTTTTTTTTTTATCAGAGGCGATTATTTGCATGTAGAGAGCAGCAGCTTCTTTTCTATCTACGGTGTGTCGTTTGCTTCACTCACTTTTTCTTCTTCAAGTGCCCTAGTCCGTTGACAAACGCCGACGGTTAAGTGGCTGTCGACCTATTGAGCCCGACCTATTGAAACGTCGGGCCACTATATGTTTAGGACTTGGTTTGTGTAGGTCGGTATTTCTCAACTTTTTGACCCAACCAGACGGAGTTCCGTCAAACGTGTTTACGTTTAAAACATGCATCCCCATATAGTTCTTTTTGCAGTAAGGCGTCGTGTATGGCATTATTTAGAAGAATATAATTTATTATCTCTCTCTCTGCACATTTCGTGCATTTGCCTTAATCTATAACGTGAGCACACAGTTCTTTCTGGCAAACCCCGCGACCTGGTGTTTCACACTGCCAAACAGCGAACAAATAAGCACGTTCCGCAGACTTAACAGATGGCGTATTTTCGAGTATCGTCCTCCCGTGTCGGTCTGAAGCGGTTATGTGAACTTCATACAGTAAAATTTATTGATGACAATAACAAATATTTTCTTACTACCTGAAGGCTTGACAACATAAATAAACGGCCTATCACCATAAAGATATATATCTCATAAGTTAATGCACCTACAAATTATCTGAAATATGCTCTGCAAATTTCTTCCGGCGTTTTTATCCTCGAGAGCATGTGTATAAGTGATTTGAGAGAAACTTATGCATTTTTCTTTCATCTTGAAGCTGATTTAAATAACGCGTTCCTGACGCATATTCAACTTCTCAAACATATAGAAGTTTGTTGTTTCTTTTATTTGATGAACAACAATTTCACGTGTCTGTGGGCTGGATGAAAACAAAGTACATACACAGTGGCGCGTGGCAGAACTATGACGATTGCGCACACAGACCGCCAGAAAGTGACCAGTTAAGTAGCTGTAATGTCGAGTAGACTATGAAATACCACTTCTTTGTATTTAACAACAAATCACCAATTAGCAAGGGTGATGCTTATTTGCAAATTAAATTGACCGGCATCTTGTCAAGAACAAACATCAAACGCCAAGCTATGTCGAAAAGGTGCACTTCAATGCGCTCTATTTTAGGTCATATCCGAACTGAATACGAAGGTCACTCTTTTCTGCATTATTATTCGCCTGCATCACGGCGCTGAGTTTAAACAATATTGGTCAGGAAAGCAAGCGTTGTGCTTGCCGCTCAGAGTTTCTATAAAAGGTAGACTGAAAGGGTTTGTCCTAAAACTCTCCTGACATTTTGAAAATATTATTGCTTTAAGCTCAGTTGCATCGTCATCATATATATTGTGAAACGTATTTTATAATCTAGATTTCAGAATATATATGGCGAGAACGTGCCCATTTCATGATTGTATTCACAAACTAATTTCTCAGGACAAGAGCACAGTAGGACTTGACTTTTAATATTGCAACGCAAAGGTTTACTAATCACGCGCATTTTAGACGACCCACCAGACTGATAACCTTTAGATTCAGGCAAAATATGTGCGACTGAGGTAAAAAGAAATAGATGTTGAGTCATATATGTCAATCTAGCTTTTCATGTACTGTTTCATCGAAATTAAACAACGCAATTTAGTTTTGGTACCTGAAAAAAAGAAAAAGTGGATTCAACAAATGATTAAAAGCTATATAGTTACTCGTTCCACTCTTGAAAAAGTGCCTATTGCCAAACGAACGCGGAAAATATATTCTCAGTTTAGCGGTTCAAACCGGTTCGAACCGGTTCAAACCGGTTCGAACCGTTATTTCTCGCTCCCCGGAACTGAACCGGAGCTGAACCAAAATCCGTGAACCCGAACCGGAACCGAACCGATAAAAATTTCGGTTCGACACTCTGTAAAACACCATCGAGTCGGCTAAAGAAAATTCAATGATCGCGAGTCTGTAGATTTAGACACATACACTACTCTAGAGCCGGCTGAGGCACATTGACTAGTCGCGAATCTATGGCATTAAGGACATACATTTTTCTATGACTCGCTAAAGAATATTGAATAGTCACGAGTATAAAGCTTCAGAGCCACATATTATTCTATAGCCAGCTATAAAAATCTGAATGGTCGAAGGTTCTATAGCTTTGAAGGCATAGATTATTCTATATGTGGCTATACGCTATAGCCTATAGCGTGTTTTAGGGTTTCTTATACGGCTGTCCATAGAGATCCATATATGGTGATAGCTCACCGTAGCATTTTTAGCATTTTCCATAGGCGTCCATAGACCATTTTCATATAGGCTCACACTTCCACTTACTACGTCCCAGTAGTGCTCGGCTTTGATTAGCAGGCTGATTCCGTTTTCGCATTCGTTGCTCTTGAGAGACGTATCAGCAAGCAGCGTGTCTTCAGGTATGTCCCGCGTGGCGTCTGTTGGTGTGTGAATGATGTCAGCACAGATCTGGGGGACTTCTAGGTCTTCAATTCGTACGTCCTTTAGGTTGTATTGGTTCCGCAGCCATATCTCCACTCTTCGACACTTCCTTGAGGCTGTTGCAGCGCTTTCTCCAAAGGTGAAGATCGTTAAGTCCTTTTTTCCCAAAACGTTCAGGTGAAGTTTCTTTGGGACGTCCCGTGCACAAACGTGCGTTGGCTTCCGCCATTGATGAGGAGCCGGAAAGCACATGGTTTTGTTCGCCTTTTGCTCATGATTTTGCCGTTTGTAGAAGGAGTTAGCACGGCCTTCTGTTTTTGTTATTCGTTGCCTTTAGAGGGGACTGCAGCACTGTTTCGTTAGGGGCTTCCTCCTTATTCGTAGTGGATTTTTTGTGCGGACCTCTGTATCCTAGAGCATTGTAGCTTGGGTCGCACATCGCCGTGGCATGCCTTTAAGAACATTGTGCGAATTTTAGCCGCCTTGCGCTTCTACAATATTTTGCACGGTGGTTTTGCTTCGTGCATTGAAAGCATCGATTGTTCTTTTTCAGCATTTCTTTTTCTCTCTTCCAGTGGCATTGGTATAGAACAGTTGGCAACTAGTTGGTCAAAAGATCCACAGAACAGGCACTGTTTCTCTTCTTTGTGAGTTTCTGTCGCAAACATTGCTCTCGAAGGCGGGTATTGTGTCTGTTGGGTCTTCCCCCAGGAGTAGCTCTATCCAAATTGGCAGTGTGGTTTCTTTGATTTCCATGATGAGGCCTCTTTTGGCTTACAATTTCAGTTTTCAGGAAATCCAAGAATCATTTTAGCTCGTTGCCTTCGTTTGTTGCTGCTGCTGTTGTTTTTCGATGATATTCCAACCGTTAGAACCGTTAGGAGGATAGGTCCGTATGTTGTTGAACATACACCAAATGCCTCAAGACTTCGAACTCCAGACTCAACTTCGTCGTAACCTGAGCTTCTCGACGTTCTAAGAGTTCTTACTTGCCAGCAACCGCGCCAGGCGGTCTTCTATGATGAGTTATTTTTTCCCGAATCTTGTGTTCAGAATGTCCAGTGCAACTGCGTAATTCTCAGATGTTACTTGAAAACCGTACATTGACGCAGCCGCTTGCTTGTAAGGTAGCTCTTCAAGTATTTGAACTTGTCAATTGCCGAGAGAGACACATTTTTGTGGGTCGTAGCGTTAACTGGTCCCAGAAAGCCTGCCGTGACCGAATATCTTCGGAAAATTCTACGATTTCTAGTTTCGGAAGCTTTACTCTTGCGTGTGTCTGACTTGCATAGAGCTGTTGCTCTGATCTACCAACTTGTGTTGAGGTCTTCGACGTTCTGTTGATCATTCGCTCTTGCTTTCTGGGTCTCTGAATGACTTTGTTTTTGTTGCGATAATTCTTTCGGTGTAGCCTTTAGCGGTTTCTATTTTCTGTTCGAGCGTGTTATCAGTGATGGCTCTTTCAATCTGGTCATTAATTTCCTTTAGTGCAGCTTCTTTGATTGATAAGATGCAGACCTGGAAAGTAATTCGTTACAAGTAACGGATTACTTTTTCAAGCAGTTTCGTAATTGCCACGTTACTTTTTTTCGGAAGGAATTTGTAATGTAATTTCGTTTCAAAATAGTGGTAACAGATTACTTTAATTATTCGTTACTTTCTAAAACTACGAGCATAATACAGTAACTGGAACAATACGAGCAGAACATCCAGCAGCATAAAGAGAGCAAGTTCAACAAAATAGAAAACATCAGGAAGGAGAGAAGAGCTGAAAAGAAAACACGATTTTCTGTATGACCGGTTACTAGAACCAATAGAAAATCGGGCAAGGCCTGTACAAATATACGAAAAACAAAGATCAAGTAAGACAACGCCGAGTAGGCTCTCAGTCGCCTTCCATCGTGTTTTTCTTCTTTACCCGAGGAGGAGAAACCTCGTCGCGGTTATTTGTTTTTGTCTTTTATACCATTTCACCCTTTCCAACTTCTTCGACGACTCCCGCCTCCTGCACAGACATCAATTGCGTTCCCGTATCCCCTCGATTCGCGATACACACGATGTAGCCTCGCGCGAGGAGGTCGAATTCTCTTTGTCTGATGTGCGCGAATGTATTCTCGTACGCTTTTGAGGCACGACTCAAAAGAGCCCGGCGCGAGGGTAAGGGCATCGTCTTTGAGGGCACAGACGATACTTCTTTTGGTTTGCTTGTGACCAATGCCGATGACCGATATCCACCGCTTCTCTCGCTCTCTATGCCCTCCCCTCCCTGGCCTCCACAAATATTGGTATGGAAGTGAGAACCGATGAACGATCGATAACCCGTAACCTCCACCCCTTTCCTGACTGGTCATGTTATTGGTCAGGGAGTGTCCGTCGTCTCCATGGCCATCTCTTAAGGAGATGTTTAAAATTCAGGGCATTAAGGAGAACGGAAACCTAGAGTTTCAATGCATACCTTGCTTTCCAAAAAGAACACATACTGTCATCAGCGAGAACAACAATCTCTAATCTACGGAAACACATCAAGGTAAGCTGGGACACCCTCTGCCTTGGCTAGACATTGTAACGTTAGAACCAAGTTTTTCTTATTTCTTTTCAAATGACAGGCGAAACACCCGAGTCAAAAGGGAGCTTTCTAGATCGCTTCTTTAGCTCCGAATCTCGTAGCGGAGGTGGACGCTGCTACTGAGCATGCGCACCACTAGGTTTGTGTGCACAATTCCAGGGTTTATTTCCGGAGGCCGTAAGCTAGCGGGATGGCGGGTGTGGTTGCAGCTTTCGGTGGCTTGTCAGCTTACAGGTGAACGGAGTGTACCTATACTCTTTTTTCTTAAATAAATATTTTATTTTTACAAGGACTACCATAATACGCGCGTATGAGAAATGAAAAGTAGTTTTGCAGAATATTTTTGAAAAATATCGAAATTGTTTCTATTGTTTTCTGGATAAGTGTATGAGAAAAGTAACCCGAAAGTAATTTGTAACGTAAGGAGTAAAGTAATCCGTTACTTCTCAGCGAAAGTAATTTGTAACGGTAATCCATTACATTTGAGGCTCGGTAATTTGTAATTGTAATTCATTACATTTTTCAGTGAGGAGCACAACAAGTCTGATAAGATGTTATGTTTTTCTTCCAGCTGACTGATGGGGTTTGATTCCATGGAAAGAAGAGCGACGGTTTCAGTTATGAGTCTGGTAGCCGATGACCGAACCACTGCTCTTCTTCTTTTGAGTCGATCGATGGCTACTGGCGTGAGGGGATCCATTTACGTTGCGATAAGTACCTTGCACGATCGTCAGGCGTTACGACGGATGTTCAAAGTATTGTCTTGTTTGTCCTTGGCTCAGCTCTTTCCGAATTTCGGCCCCATATTTTTTGTTTTTTTGCATTGCATTAGGGGAACGATTGTTGCGAGTTAGTTTGAACAAGAAAAGGTTTTTTATAACTTAATCATATGATGCTTTCGTTTGCTGAAGGAGTGCCGTAGCCGTCACCGTCCCTTCTTTTTCGTCGTCGATCGACCTACTTCTTCCTCGTCCTCTATAGACGTTGTTTTTCAACAGCTGTTACTTCTTGAGCTGTCGTCTACTCTCAAATATTTGAAGGACGTTCGACAATGGGCATGATGGCTGGTGTCTTTTATTGTTTTATTGCGATTGTGTGTCACCCCATTGCGCCATCATCCAAAAAACAACAACAATATATATATATATATATATATATATATATATATATATATATATATATATATATATATATATCAGGGTGCCGAACCGGAACCGAACCGAACCGAAAACCGGAACCGAACCGGTATTTTTTCCGGAACTGAACCCGAACCCGAACCGTTATATTGTTATCGCGATGAGCCCGAACCGGAACTGAACCGGAAAAAAAAATAACGGTTACCGGCTCATGTCAAAACGGTTCGGCCACGCGCTGTTGACAATGAATCTGCTATCAATGCCATTTGTTTTTTAAGTGCCGTCAACTGACACACACCTCGCTTACATATTTTTCTTCTCCACTCAGTCTTAGGAGTATAAACGCTGCATCCATGAATCTTGACAAACGCTGCATCCATGAATCTTGACATAGGAACCAGTATTGCGCTAATCGCGGCTTGCACGAAAAAAAAAATGGAACCCTACCGAAAAATCCGGTATAACTTTTCACTATCCGGATTATGGAACCGGAAATTTGTTTCTGGAAACCCGAAATCCAGATTGCAGACAAAGGAATTATTTCTAAAAACCTAAATTGCAAATAGAGTACAGATAGAATCCAGATAAATTTCCGGTTCCATAATCCGGATAGCGAAAAGTTATACTGGATTTTTCGGTAAAGAAGGCTGTGCAAAAAAAAAAAAAAATCGCGTCACGGGATTTCATTTTTCTACAATCTCGTAAATCCTAAATGCTGCTGTGTGCTCATTTCATAACACGTTTCTAGAACGCGCGAGTTCTTGAAGCTTGCTTCCATCGGAATGAGAAAAGAAAAGGCTTTCGGTACAGTGCTTTAAGCCTTTCAATGTCGGGTCGGGTATGCTTATATTATATTATACGGCCTGCGGGCTACTTGGCATTTTACATTTCTCTTTATGGCTCTTGGTTGTTTGTTCTTCGTCCCTGTTTGACAGAGTTTCAGACCAAATTCCTCTTTCACCCAATTGACTTCCTTTTCTTCTGCGTGTTTGGTCGACTTTGCCGCACTGGCCACCGCTCCCCCTTCCACCGCTACCCGACAGCACATGGGCAGATGCCTCCGAAGTCGGTTTTGTAGTACTTGTAGGGGACTGTGTGCAGGCGATCATAGCCCCTCTGGTGAGGCCGATATACATCTGGGAGAAGGACAAGCCGTGTTCTGGTGCGCGTGCATTGGGAGAAAGAAATTTTATTTACAGTTGAAATGAGCATTCATGAATTATATCTGCTCTTCGCTGCCCCAACCACCGGTCAGAGTATATCGAGCTATGAAGTGTCAAGATTTACATGCCGTATTTTTTCGTACCGGAAACTCGATAAATGCGGGGAAAAAAACAGGGATACAAACCCTAGTCACTCGCGGAGAAGCGAAGCTGCGCGCACTTTCGAAATTGACAAAGGATCTGAGAGCTTCTGTTGCTTCCGTTGCCTGCCCAGCGTAGCCATGGGACTCAAGCGGGCGCGTGTGCTCAAACCAACGCTCAGCAGACGCTGGAGTTAGCGCCCGTGACAGACAGCCCTGTCATCAGACAGTCGTTGTTTGCCGCTTGCATTGGCTACAGGCTTTTATAAACGTTATGCACTACTAGTTTCGACGATGCATCCAGTTTCGTATGTGCTGATTTCAGATGTTTTATTTGTAATTTATTTTGATGTTGCAATTTGTCATTTATAATTTCTGAACCGATTCGCGAACCGGTTCAGCGCCCCGAACCGGTTCGCGAACCGGTTCGCGGATCGAATTAATCGAACCGGGAACTGAACCGGAACAAAATAAATTTACCTGAACCTGAATCGTAACCGAACCCGTATTTTTTTCGGTTCGACACACTGATATATATGTATAAATTCAAAAATATGCAGTTGATTGAACAGTACTTCATCGGTACGAAACCGCCGAAAGCTCAAATTAACGGCGGAGCCAGGATTTGAACTTTCGGTACAGTGCTTTAAGCCTTTCAATGTCAGGTCGGGTATGCTTATATTATATTATACGGCCTGCGGGCTACTTGGCATTTTACATTTCTCTTTATGGCTCTTGGTTGTTTGTTCTTCGTCCCTGTTTGACAGAGTTTCAGACCAAATTCCTCTTTCACCCAATTGACTTCCTTTTCTTCTGCGTGTTTGGTCGACTTTGCTGCACTGGCCACCGCTCCCCTTCCACCGCTACCCGACAGCACATGGGCAGATGCCTCCGAAGTCGGTTTTGTAGTACTTGTAGGGGACTGTGTGCAGGCGATCATAGCCCCTCTGGTGAGGCCGATATACATCTGGGAGAAGGACAAGCCGTGTTCTGGTGCGCGTGCATTGGCGAGAAAGGGACTCTTCTACAGACGGACAACACAGCGTTGGCTATAGCGGTGCACCGCGGCCATGGACGAGCTTTGCCTGGGGCTATTGCCAGTGCCGTCTCTCTTATTTTTTTAATAAATATATGTCAATAAAGTGGGTACCGTCGGTCATGAGCCCCACCCACCTGCCGTTGCGTGCTTGGCACGCGATGGCGAGCCGGTGGCCATTCGAGTCCTCGCGCTCTCGGTGTGAGACATATTTTCCTTCTCGTACTGATTACAGCGGACGGATCGAAGAACGTCCGAAGGGTTTCTCGAGGTTTTTCAATAAATGTCAACAAATAAATAAATGAAGAAAAATGGCACTGGCAATAGACCGAGGCAAAGCTCGTCCATGGCCGCGGCGCAGCGTGAGAGCCAAAGCACTGTTCTCTCTGTGTAGAAAAGCCCATTCCCAGGCAATACACGCGCACCACAACACGACCCAACATCTACGCCGTAACCGACTCCGGAGGCATCTGCCCATACGTTATTCTGCGGATGGTACTCGGTGGTCCGACGATGGCTGCTGTGGCTGAGCCGAAGGATCTCTTGCGTGACCTGGGCCAAGAACGATGACCCTCGCGCGGTTATGAAGACTTCGGGGCGCCATGTCGAAGGAGAATAGATTCGACGAAACACTTGACGACTTCCACGGCTGTTTCCGACGGAAGGGCTTTCGTCTCCGCGTACCTGGTGAGGTAACGTGTGGCCATGATTATCCAGCAGTTCCCCGACGTCGACGGCGGGAAAGGCCCAAGCAAATCCAATCCAATCTGTTGGAATGGCGTAGTTGGGGCCGATATCGGTTGCAGGAATCCCGCAGGTGTCGTTGGAGGCTTCTTACGCCGTTGGCACTCGTGACATGACCGTGTGTAGAGATGAACAGTTTTCGGAAGTTTTGGCCAGTAGTACTTGTCACGAATCCGGACAAGGGTCCTGCTGTAGCCGAGATGTCCAGCCGTTGGGTCGTTATGGCACGCTTGAAAGATTTCTTCTCGGAGGCTAATAGGGACAACCAGTAGCCAGGGATTTTTCTGGTTCCGAAATTGTTTCTGAAGAGCACGCCTCGCCGCAGGACAAAGCTCGATAGGTCCCGAGAAAAGACCCGTGGGACTGAGCCTCCTCGACCTCCGAGGTGCTCGATCACGGAGCGAAGGGGTGAGACAGCCGAAACCGTTGAAACACCTGCCAGTCGTTGATGGTGGACAGCTCTGGCCGACAGCGCTAGCTCGATGTTGGTCGCCTCGGCCATGGAGCCGTCAACCGTCGTCGGAGGGCTGCGGACAAGGCCACCGAAGATTTAGCTCTTGACGCCCCTCGCGAGGAAGCGCCACTTCTTCTCCTCGGTGGCTTGCGGGTCGGCGCATGTACACAATCGTAGCACGTCTTCAACGAAGCTGGTCACGCTTTCTTTGGGGGCTTGAGTCCGCGTAGCAGGTAGCCTTCTGTCGCCGGTGTTGGTTAGAGAAGGTTCGCTTCCACTCGGTGGCGCAGATATCCCACGAAGGGAGCGAAGCCTCGTGGTTTTCGAACCAGTGCCTCGCGGTGTCTTCCATCGAGAAGTCGAAATTCTGGAGGCGTTGCTCGGCGTTATATCTGTTGTGGATATAACGCCACGCGCTTGTAGTGAAAGATCCAGTCCTTGACGTCTTCATAGATTTCGCAATTGAAAGGCGTCGGCTATCGGGGGCGACGGGCAAGTATACAACGGGAGCGTCGGCGGTGGTCTTATGAGCCAGTGGATGACGGATGCGACGATGCTCATGCGGTCACTCAGAGAGCATAAGAAGCACGCCACCTAGCCCGCCTTCGAATCCACGATCAACAGCGTGTCGACGCTTGCCGGCACATTCTTCGTCGCCACGCCGTCCACTTCCAGCCCGGAGACAGAGTGTGGGTGTGGACGCCGATTCGTCGCCGCGGTCTCAGCGAAAAACTGCAGAAGCGCTACTTTGGGCCTTACAAGGTCATCCGACGCCTCGGAGATGTGAACTACGAAGTTCTTCCCGATGGAACACGACCATCAACAAGCAGTCAGCCATGACCCGAGGTGGTGCACGTCGTCCGGCTGAAGCCGTATTATGAACCATGGAACTTTGCACTCTCGTCGACGAGTGAAATGTCAACTGTGAACTGTGGCACGCGATTCAGCTGTCCTTTTGTTGTGGATTTGTCTTTTCGTTTTGTGCTGCATAGGGGCAATGCACTTTTTCAAAGGGGGAATAATGCCGCCAGCGCGGCAGACCAAGTAGGCAGCGCACTCGTGGCAAATAAGGAAAAAAGAAAGCGCACTCGTGGCGTAACGGTTATCGCGCTTGACTTCCACGCAGAAGGCGTCTCGCCCCAGCGTTCGATCCTGCTATTTCGCCGCCATCGACGCCAGTGACGACAGCCTATTTTTCTATTTAGTTTTGTGCACAAGTTCGCCCCATTAAACGTTTAGTTTCTGCAGTTATTGCCTGATCAATTGTCATTCGTGACAATTAATATATCAGAAAAAACGACAATGTCAAACCTCTGACATTTTTTTTCTTTCTGTGTTTTAAAATCGTCGCTCGCGACACGTTTCAGACTAAATGAATACCAGCAGAGGCGTAGACTACGGGGGGCATCGGGGCTCGTCCCCCTTAATAAATACCAGGGGGGGGGGACAGAGCCCCCCCCTCCCGGGCCCGGGCCATAATCCTTACAGATACGCTGTTTACGTGCCATGTAACGAGCTTCTAGTAGTGGCATGTAAACAAAATAACGCCCACGTTGCCTTTATTGACAAAATACATAGAAAATGGAATCCCAGCGTGCTTTCGTTAGCTTCAATCTCCAGTTCTGACGAAAAGGTAACGCGCAGCAACCCCCCCCCCCCCGCGGAAAACTTCTCAGCTGGTAGTCGACAAATATATCTAAAAGAAATTAAAAAATAAAAATTTACAAAAATGAGGTTTTTGAGAAAATCAACCTTAAACTTTCAACATTTGTTATTTCGTACAACGTTTACGTGAAGGTAGCGGAGCGGCTAGTTAACAGATCATAGTGATATTATTATATACACAATGGGCTTGCTTTGGGATTTCTGTAGAGCCAAAAAAGAAAATTTACCTTAAGTACAGACAAAGTAATGACCTGTCAAAGTTGACCAAAAAGCAAACGGAGTGACGAGTTTGACATTTTTTTAGAAAACAATCAAATTATTAGAGATATTTCAATCCATCAAGATATCTTTATAGTACATATTAAATGAGGGAAAAAAGTGGAATGGGGGTAGAAAAAATACTAGCGCCAGCAGAGGGTGTCAAACACGCGACCCTTGACGGCAGGCAAAAACACTAGTTTCTGCCACTTCGGCTTCTACGCTTTGTAACTCGAGAACAACAAATCTAGGAAAACATGCGGTTTGCGCCCTCCTTCATTTGACAAATTTTTCCAAAACATATATTTTTTTCGTCAAAATTAAAAATTAGACCCTTTTAGCCTGCCCGATTTGAGATGAAAACACCCAAATTTAAATTGTTGACTTGTGTTTCAAGCTTACCTGTAATCTTTTGTATGAATTCTATGTTTTCACGAATTCCTGTCACAGTGCTTTCTCTTTACAGACTTCCTAGATTTTTCGACCTCTTGCTTGCCCTAGTGTGAAATCGGCAACGTCCTATCTTTCTCCACTCCCGTTACGGCAATTCTGTATATTTAAAACCCTGTGAAATAAAAATGAAAAAAAAATATTGCAAAGCATTTTTGAAGGGCCTGATGGGACAGATTATGAGCCTTGATCTGTGAAAAGTAGAAGAAAATTTGCGATGGTCTTCATTTTAAACTGATTTTCCGATTATTGCAAAATCGGTAACCTGTCTAAATTTCAGTGTATTTATTTTATAAAGGTTATCGTTTTCAATTTCAATGACAATTTATGTAAATATAAAACAGACGCGTTCAAATCATTTAAAAATTTGAATTTCCAGTCTTTTAAGATCCGGACACATAAAGCTCTAAATTGCTTCGTAATCGAACAATACATGTTTACCTCCGTTTATTTTATGTAGAGTCTCTGGACAAAAGATATCAAACCTAAGACTACAACAGTTTTTCTTTAATGAATATCCAAAAGGACGGTTTCACGAAAGTCACAAACACGAGAGCGTATACCGACAGCGACTTGGTGATTTATTTTCCTCAAGAGAAATTTTATTTTCCCCCAAAAAAGTTTGAATATGTTTTTGCGCTTGCACAAAAAATAAAACATATATCCTTTGCTAAAAAGAAAAAAAAATGTCGACCGGACATGGTCGTTTGATCCTATCTCAAAACGCCCAATACAAGCAATCTCAGGCAATCGGAATTTTTTCGCTTTTAAGTATCTTTTATTCTCTACGCGTGGTGCGGTCCTCCACTGCGGCGGATCTATTGGCGCTCACAGGTGGCGCAGGTTCAGGTTCTGCCGCGCCCTACCTGCTATATTGTCACGAATTAAGGCGACGAAAAGGCGAAGACTGAACGGAAAATAAAGGTTTAATTGGCGAACTTGTGCCAACCAAAAATAAGTAAAGAACGAAAGAGCGTCGAGGCAGCAGAAAACCAGGCGGCGATTCGTCGGCGAAACAGAGCGCGAGCGTCACTGACTCGACAAGGTCGCGGGCAGCTGCTAATCTAGAGTGCGTTGTTATCTCGAAAGTTCGGCAAAGAAAGTTCGAGCCTCGCGCGCTCGGGGCGAGGATGAACTGGCACTTTCGAGAACAACAAAGCAAAGGGAAAGTTACAATTAGTGCGAGAATGAATGGGAATCTTCTAGAAGACCGTGACCGAGCGTTGCTTTCTCGGCTCTGCGGGCGGCATTATCCCCTTTTAAAGGTGCATCGTCCCGATGCAACCTAAAAGGAAAACAGAAATGGCTAAAAAATTTACGGTGAAACGAAATAAACATGCAGTGTCGCAATCCTATCGTGCGTAGAACGGCTTGAGTCGAACGACGTGGACGACTTCGGGTCGTGGCTGGCGGCGTCCTGATGGTCGGGTTCTGTCGGGGAGCACTTCGTAGTTCAAGTCCCCAAGGCGGCGGATGACCTTGTAGGGTCCGAAGTAGCGTTTTAACAGTTTTTCGCTGAGTCCGCGGCGGCGAATGGGCGTCCACACCCACACCCTGTCTCCGGGCTGGAACTCCACGTCGCGGCGACGAAGGTTGTACCGGCCAGCGTCCACACGTTGCTGGTCCTTTATTCGGAGACGTGCTAGCTGGCGTACTTCTTCTGCTCGTTGGGTGACTAGCTGGGCGTCGTCGGTGCTGTCGTCCGTCGGGTCATGGGGCAGCATGGCGTCGAGCATCGTCGTCACCTTTCTGCCGTGCACCAGCTGAAAATGTGTAATGCCGGTAGTTTCTTGAATCGCCGTATTGTACGCGAACGTGACGTAGGGCAACACTTCATCCCACGTCTTGTGTTCCACGTCCACGTATATCGAAATCATGTCGGCGATGGTCTTGTTTAGTCGCTCCGTCAGCCCGTTGGTCTGCGGGTGGTATGCCGTGGTCCGGCGGTGGTCGGTGTGGCTCAGGCGGAGTATCTCTTGCGTCAGTTGCGCCATGAACGAGGATCCTCGGTCCGTAATCAGGACTTGGGGAGCGCCGTGTCGGAGGACGATAGATTCCACGAAGAACTTGGCTACTTCCACGGCGGTCCCCGACGGGAGTGCTTTTGTCTCGGCGTACCTGGTGAGATAATCAGTTGCCACGATTATCCAACGGTTTCCCTGCGTCGACGGCGGAAATGGTTCGAGAAGATCCATTCCAATCTGCTGGAATGGTGCAGTCGGGGGCGATATCGGTTGCAGGAGATCTGCCGGCTTCGTCGGTGGTTTCTTGCGTCGTTGGCATTCGTGGCACGAACGGACGTAGAGGTGGACAGTCTTCGGGAGCTTGGGCCAGTAGTATTTCTCTCGGATCCGTGCAAGAGTCCTACTGTAGCCAAGGTGACCAGATGTTGGGTCGTCGTGGCAGGCTTGGAAGATCTCTTCTCGAAGACTAGCAGGACTCACCAGGAGCCACGTCGAGTTGCTGCCCCCGAAGTTCTCTTTGTAGAGGATACCTCTCCGGACGGCGAATCTTGGCAGGTCACGTGAGAAGACTCGGGGAATCGTACCCCTCGTCCCTCCAAGTGGTCGATCAGTGCACGCAACTCAGGATCGTCCCGCTGGAGCCCTGCCATACCGTGATTGCTCACCGCGCCAAGAAGGTGGTCGTCGTTGTCGCCGTCGTCTTTGGCACTTCCGGTAGCTGACTCGACAGGGGCTCTGGACAGGCAGTCGGCGTCGCTGTGTTTTCGGCCTGACTTGTAGACCACGGTCACGTCGTACTCTTGCAGTCGTAGGCTCCACCGAGCGAGGCGTCCCGACGGGTCCTTCAGGCTCGCTAACCAACACAGTGAATGGTGGTCGGTGACCACCCGAAAAGGAGTCCCGTACAAGTATGGGCGGAATTTCGTGATGGCCCAGACGACGGCCAGACATTCCTTCTCGGTCGTCGAGTAATTGCGTTCCGCGTTCGACAGCGTCCGGCTAGCGTATGCGATCACGCGCTCCGCACCGTCTTGTCGTTGGACCAGTACCGCTCCGAGTCCTGTATTACTGGCGTCCGTGTGAACTTCCGTTTCGGCTGATTGGTCGAAGTGGCCGAGAATCGGTGGTGACTGGAGCCGTCGCTTTAGTTCGTCGAATGCCTTTTGTTGTTCTCCACCCCATTCAAAGTTCACGGCGTCTTTCGTAAGGTGCGTGAGCGGCGCAGAAAGCTTGGCGAAATCCTGAACGAATCGCCGGTAGTATGCGCAAAGTCCAAGGAATCTTCGGACGGCCTTTTTGTCGGTGGGCGGTGGAAAGGCCGCTACGGCGCGAGTTTTCTCAGGGTCAGGACTTACACCTTCGTTGCTCACAACGTGGCCCAGGAACTTCAGTTCGCCGTAGGCAAACCGGCACTTCGTCGGCTTGAGGGTGAGTCCTGCGGTCCTGATTGCCTCAAGAACGGCTCGAAGGCGTCGCAAATGCTCGTCGAATTTGGCCGAGAACACCACGACGTCGTCGAGGTAAACGAGACAGCTCTGCCACTTGAGGCCTGCCAGGACGGTGTCCATGACACGTTGGAACGTTGCCGGCGCCATGCAGAGTCCGAAGGGCATTACCTTGAACTCATACAGTCCGTCGGGCGTGACAAAGGCAGTCTTTTTCTCGGTCCCGTTCGTCGACTTCGATCTGCCAGTAGCCACTCTTAAGGTCCATTGACGAAAAGTACCGTGAGTGGCGCAGCCTGTCCAGCGTGTCGTCGATGCGGGGGAGCGGATACACGTCTTTCTTCGTCACCGCGTTGAGCCGCCGGTAGTCAACGCAGAATCGAAGCGTTCCGTCCTTCTTCTTCACCAGTACGACTGGAGAGGCCCACGGGCTGCTTGAAGGCTGAATGATGTCGTCGTTGAGCATCTCTTGTACCTGTTCCTGGATGGCCTCTCGTTCCTTTGGAGAGACCCGGTACGGCGGCCGATGCACAGGAAGCGCTTCCTCGTTGGTAACGATGCTGTGTTTCGCCACTGTTGTCTGGCGCACCCTGGACGTCGTCGCAAAGCAGTCGCCGAACTCGGCGAGGAGGTCTCGGAGCTGTTGTCGTTCTGTTGCACTGAGCTTGGGGTTAACGTCGAGCTGCGGCGGTGGTGTACTGCGCGGCTGACACGGCGAGGGTTCGTCGGAGATCGCGGCGATTTCGGCGTCGGCCCGGAGTTCCTCAACGTGTCCTACAGCGGCTCCTTTCGTGAGGTGCTGCGCCTCCGGTCGAAAGTTCGCCACGTGGACCACAGTACGTCCAGCCTGCAGCTCCGTTACGCCCCTTGCGACGCCTATTCCTCTTCCGAGAAGCAGCTGGACGTTGCCCTCCAGAAGGACTTTCCCGCGAAAAACTGCATCGCTCACGACGGGCACAAGAACACTCGACCGTGGCGGCAGGTTCACGTGGTCCGCAATGACTCGGACGGCGGCTGGCGTCGTTTTGGATCCCTCGGCGGCAGGCGTCGTTTTGGATCCCTCCGGAGGTAGAACGGGCTTTCTCAGCGTCAACCTGTTTGCTCCAAGGTCGATCACGGCACCGTACTCACAGAGGAAGTCCATGCCAAGGATGACGTCTCTCGAACAGTCCTTGAGGACGACGAATTTCACGGGGCAGGTTTCTCCGTGGATGTCCACGCGCGCAGTACACCTTCCCACTGGTGTGATGAGATGTCCGCCGGCGGTTCGTATTTTCGGGCCATCCCACGGCGTCATCACTTTCCGAAGACGGCGAGAGAGTTTCCCACTTAAAACGGAATAGTCTGCTCCGGTGTCGACGAGTGCCTTCGCGTCGTGGCCGTCGATGGTAACGTCGAGGTTATTCGACACCGTCGCAGAACCGTCGTTCCTATCCGTCTCGTCGCTCGTGTGGGAGCCCTCCGACGTTTGTGGAGGATATTGGCGTCGTTCATCATCGGCAATACCACCTCCCGGTATTGCCGCACTCAGTTTTCCCGGCGAGGCAGGTGGGACAGGCTTTCTCGGCGGGACCCACGATGAGGCGATGCAGGGCGTTGTGGTGACGGCGATCGGAAACCGCGGCGGGGAGACGGTTCCGGGGATGGCGACCGGCGGAAGTATTCGGCGATGTCCCGGGGTCGCTCGCCGTAGCGTGGTCGCGGGTCGTCGGGGTGGAAACCGCGTAGCCCCAGCTGTCGGTACGGGCAACGGCGGTAGACATGGTCAGCTTCCCGCAGTGGAAACAAAGCGGGCGTCGGTCGGCCGTTCGCCACACTTCGGTTTTCCTGGGTGCTGGTCTTTCCGGGCGGACGTACAGCCGTTCTTCGCGATCGTTGGGAGTACTGCGGCGCTGGAGGTTCACGTCGTAATGGCACCGTAGCTTGGCGGGGAGCTTGCGGCGGTCGTCTGGCCATTACGGCGTAGGTCAGCCTCGGTTCCTCGGGGGCTTGCACGTTGACGGGAGTTTCAGGCTGCAATGCCCGCTGTACCTCGTCGCGCACGATCTCGGCGACTGACAGCGACGCCGGGCGCTCAGCAGCGGAGAGCAGCTTTCGGAGCTCCTCTCGGACGACGTCCCGGATAACGTCGCGGATGTCCCGGGTACGGGCGCCAATGTCGTCGTCAAGCAGCGTGGAGGCAACGACGCCGGGATGTCGTTGGTAGTAGGAGGCGCGTGCTTGGAGGGCGCGCTCCATGTTCGTTGCCTCCGTGACAAACGCTTCGACGGTGGTCGGCGGGTTGCGGACCAGGCCCCCAAAGATGTCGTCCCTCACCCCGCGCATGAGGACACGCAGCTTCTTGTCATCGGTGGCTTGTGGGTCGGCACGCGCGCTCAAACGCAGGACGTCTTGAACGAAGCTGGTGACGCTTTCGTTGGGGCCTTGCGTCCTCGTCCGAAGGAGGTCTTCGGCTCTCTCCCTTCGGAGCTGACTGGCGAACGTCCCTCGGAGCTCTCCTTTCAGCTGGTCCCATGACGTAATCGAGGTTTCACGATTCTCGAACCAGTGTCGCGCCGTGTCCTCGAGGGAAAAATAAACGTTTTGCAGACGCTGTTCGGGAGTCCATTGGTTGTGGAGCGCCACCCGTTTGTATTGCTGCAACCAGTCTTCGACGTCTTCGTAGATCTCGCCGTGGAAGGACGTCGGTGTACGAGGGGCGACGGGCAGGTAGACGACGGGGGCGGTGGTCGGGGTCTGCGCCGACTGGGGGTTCATTGTCGGCTTCGTCGACTGGTTGGTCTTCTTCGGCAGTAGACCGAATTCCAGATGCAACCATTGAACACGGCGGCTTCCTCGGGTCTCGGTCGTCTCCTCGTACGGTCTTCTTAAGCCGGGGACTGGGCTTGTGCTGCGAAACCTCGGAGGGGTACGCTTTATGGGTTGCGGTACCACGCACCTCCACCAGAAATGTCACGAATTAAGGCGACGAAAAGGCGAAGACTGAACTGAAAATAAAGGTTTAATGGGCGAACTTGTGCCAACCAAAAATAAGTAAAGAACGAAAGAGCGTCGAGGCAGCAGAAAACCAGGCGGCGATTCGTCGGCGAAACAGAGCGGGAGCGTCACTGACTCGACAAGGTCGCGGGCAGCTGCTTATCTAGAGTGCGTCATTATCTCGAAAGTTCGGCAAAGAAAGTTCGAGCCTCGCGCGCTCGGGGCGAGGATGAACTGGCACTTTCCAGAACAACAAAGCAAAGGGAAAGTTACAATTAGTGCGAGAATGAATGGGAATCTTCTAGAAGACCGTGACCGAGCGTTGCTTTATCGGCTCTGCGGGCGGCAATATCATGTTACCGCGAAGGTAATAGGCTGATCTGTTTGCAAAGTCGCTCCGGTTGCTTCCTTTACGTCGCGTAGACGGAAACGCTATACGCCGGCTGTTGAAACAGGCACCGCGAAGCATGATACAGGGTGGCGCACCTCGATCGCTTCGGCCAATGGGCATTTTTGGGTCGGTTGTACGAAAATGTATTAAGAATTTTCCCTTCAAAATTACCGTCCACCTTTGTGCTGTCAATTCGTCTTTTCCTGACCACCCCGTAGCATTTTTACGCTTTTTAATAATAATGAAATTGTGAAGAACGGGTATGTGAATGCGCCATTTATTGCAACCGCGTTAGCGTCAATTTGGCCATGTTTCTCACTTTATAACTTAAAAGCCACAGAAATATTGCATCATGTTTTTACGGACTCTGTTAGTACATATTATAGACGTTAATTTCAGAGAGTTCAAACATATTAAGGATGGCCTTTTTAAAAATGATTTTCAAAATAATGCATTTTTAGTTAAATGCCCCTGTGTGAGCAATTCTCGTAAAATTCTACCACCAACCAGGACAACAATATTTCACCCAAAGATGAACTATAAACGGGGTAACACACTGGCAAAGTTTGAAGACCTTAGCTTTTATAGATAAGGAGAAAAATATTCTTTATCCAGAGTGTTATTGCTCAATGCGCCGTGTTTGCGATTTTTCTTTCTTAAAATAACTACCCTAATACTCGGTGTTTAATAATTTTTGTCAATCCCTCCTATGCCTAATTTGTCAGCGAATATTTCAAGACCCGTAGCCAGAACAGCTTTTTGGGGAAGCCGCCCGAAGTTCGGCAGCAGTGCGCACCTTGGAAATCACCTAATCATCTCTGTGTTTTACGCAGTCACTGGCACCGCGCGGACGCACTGCGCGAAACATCGCCCCCTTCGACGCTCGCCACAAGCAACACCAGGCGACGAGATACGCCGAGACCAGGGCGCCACTGTCAACTACAAAGGAGCAAGCACACCCGACAGAACTTCAGTTCGGCAGCAGTGCGCACCTTGGAAATCACCTAATCATCTCTGTGTTTTACGCAGTCACTGGCACCGCGCGGACGCACTGCGCGAAACATCGCCCCCTTCGACGCTCGCCACAAGCAACACCAGGCGACGAGATACGCCGAGACCAGGGCGCCACTGTCAACTACAAAAGGAGCAAGCACACCCGACAGAACTTCAGTTCGGCAGCAGTGCGCACCTTGGAAATCACCTAATCATCTCTGTGTTTTACGCAGGTGAGAGATAATTACTTTGCTGTATAAACCTAGAAAACCTTGCACTGCTGCCGAACACAGCGTCGATTGTTTTTTTTCGATTGAAGTGTACTGACGGGTGAGGTTCTTCCCCGCCGAAATGAGTAAAGAGGGCAAGGATATCGGGAGGGCCCTTGAAGACCTAAGACGCGAGCTGAGGGCCGAGCTCAGGACCATAAAAGATAGCGTTAAGTATTGCAATGACACTTGCGACTGCGTAAATGAAATCAAAAACCAAATGAAGGAACTACGAAAAGAAGTACAGGAACTTACACAAAAAAACGAAGAGCTTTCCTCCGAAAATCGCAGGTTGAGCGAAAAAATCGAAGAACTGGAGCAATATGAGAGGAGCAACAACCTTGAGATCAAGGGCCTGCCCGAAACAGGTGACGTGTACGATGTCGTTAAACGAATTGGGAACCTTGTTCACGAGCCGATTCTTGACTCGGACATCGACATCTGCCACCGCGTCCCCACTTTCAGGCCTGGAGAGAAAAACGTAATCGTCCGCTTTGTGCAACGTACTAAACGAGACACAATCCTACAGAAATGCAAAAAGCAAAGGTTGAACACAAAAGACCTTGATTATGGCGGGAACAGCAACGCTGTGTACGTAAATGAGCATCTAACTAGCTCAAAGAAGAAGCTCCTGGGCGCTGCGGTTGCTAAAAAGAAAAGCGTTGGTTGGAAGTTTGTCTGGTCTGCAGGTGGGAAGATCTTTGCGCGAAAGGACGAGCACGCAACCATTGTCCGAATCACTAACATGTCCGATGTCGAAAAAATAACGAATTAAAAAATGATAGCACTTTCGGAGTGCATACGAAACTGAAAATGGACGACGATTTGCGACCTGATTGTTACTATTATGATTGTCAAGCATTCAATAACAAGTATAAAAACAGCAAGGGACAGTTCTCGACTATACATTTAAACATGAGGAGTGTTAAAAATAAAGTAGAAGACCTTGAAGTATTACTACACTCTCTGAGTTTGGAATTTGATGCTATAGCACTCACGGAAACATGGTTGACAAAAGAAGACATACCACCACAACTTCAGGGGTACTCGTGTGAAAGTCTCAGCAGAGAAAAAGAGAGGTGGCGGCATAGCACTTTATTTGAAAAACCACTTCCAGTACCAGGTAATTGATGATTTAACGAGAATAGACGAAAATGTTGAAAGTTTATTTGTTAAAATATCGAACGTAGTAGTGGCTGTTTTGTACAGACCGCCTTCCGGCAATATGTGTGAATTTATGGCTTTTCTTGATAGTGCACTATGTTTTCTTGGAACTGCAACAGCGTCATTTTTTATTCTCGGAGATATAAACATAGATACAATCTCGGACGATCCACATGCGAGAGAATTCCGCGATGTCACACACCAGTATGCCTGTAGCAATGTAATAACACTACCAACCAGGGTGACCGCAGACACTGCAACGTCTCTTGACGTCTGTATTACAAACGTTGATAACAGTCAGAGTACGGCAGGTGCGCTTTTGTACGATATCAGTGATCATCTGCCTATCTTTTGCTTAGGATTGTCTTTAGGTAAGGAAAAAAACAATTGTACAGAAATCTTTTGGCATCGGACCATAAATGAACAAACGCTAAGTCATTTTGGTGCCCTTATGGAGCAAGAAAACTGGAATGACATTTACGAAGAAAGTAACACTTTAGATGCTTATAAAATATTCTTGGCTAAATTTAAACACTGCTATAACGCAGCTTTTCCTTTACGGCGAAGTAAAACAGGACGTAAAAAAAGGAGAAAACCATGGATAACGGGCGACCTATATAAAAGGATAAAATAAAAAAATAAAATATATCATGCTTTTATTCAGTGTCGTGATCCTCATATGTTGGCACAATTTAAAAAATACAGAAACAAACTAAACTCCGACCTAAAAAAGGCGAAATGTGATTACCATCAAAATAAATTTTTGCATATTCACAATGATCATAAGAAAGTATGGGACATGATAAACAACTTAACGAATCGAAAGCAGGTCCATCCTAGCGTGAAAGAAATCACGATAGATAATGTAAACGTCACCGGGAAAGAACTAGCAGATGAAATGAATCGGCACTTCGTTAACATAGGAAAATATACAGGGGAAAATGCAGATATGGAGAAATGCGTGCTCCGAAAAAATCAACTAGAATCAATCATGTTTTTTCCAACGACGCCGTTGGAAATCGACAGAATCATAAGAAATTTAGAAAAGGATGTTGCCGCTGGAGATGACGAAATAAAAGTCTTACCAATCAAGCACATCGTGAGCATTATTAGCCCTATATTATCCCATCTAATAAATATCACACTTGCGTCTGGCGAATTTCCCGATGAGTTAAAAATAGCCAAAGTTATTCCCGTGTACAAGGGAGGCGGTGTAACCACCATAAACAATTATAGACCAATTTCAGTCCTACCAGTTTTTTCGAAGATCTTTGAGAGAGTTATTAATGATAGGCTAACCAGTTTTTTTCAGAAGCATCAAATAATAACACAGGCTCAATATGGATTTCAGAAAAAAAGTCTGCAGAACTAGCACTGATTGAAATAAAAGATAAAATCGTTGGAAATATTGAAAATAAATTGTATACACTTGGCCTATTCCTAGACTTACGAAAAGCATTTGATACTGTGCAACACAATATTCTACTAGAAAAGCTTCAAACTTGTGGAGTTCGAGGTGTAGCATTAAAACTAATCCAATCCTATCTTACAAATCGCTATCAATACGTTTATATCAATAATCACTCATCTAATAAATTGAAAATACAAAACGGAGTTCCTCAGGGCTCTATCCTGGGGCCTCTGTTGTTCCTTGTATATATTAATGATATAACAAATATACCAGGCTCTCCTCAGTTAATAATGTATGCAGACGATACGAATGTATTTTTCTCTGGCTTTACAAAAGAGTGTTTAGAAAATTCTGCAAATGCCTACCTCGTAAACCTATCGAATTGGCTACAAATCAATTGTTTAAGTTTAAATACAATCAAAACTAAATATGTAATTTTTAAACCAGTAAATAAACCAGATTGCAGCTCTATCAATATAACTTTTGATGGCACCTTATTAGAGCAAGTAAGAGATCAAAAATTTTTGGGTGTATGGTTTTCTGAGGACCTATCCTGGAATACTCATGTCAATAAACTTAAAACTGAATTATCTCGAGTTACTGGCAGCATATATAAAATTCAAAACTTAGTACCAACCGGGTTAAAACAAATGTTATACTATTCCTTATTTTACTCCAAAATTAGTTACGGTATATTGGTCTGGGGAACAACAACAGCTACGAACTACAATAAAATAATTATATTACAAAAGAGAATACTACGTATATGTGAAAACTATAGAGGTGGTAAAAGAAACTTAAGCACACAGCCACTTTTTGTAAAATATAATATGCTCAAGGCTAACCAGGTTTACTACTTTAAACTGTTACAATGGATACATAAGAACGAACTGCACACCACCTCAACAAATAGCGTGAGCGCATATACGCTCCGAGATCCAAAGATAAAATGCCCACCATAAGAACAAATTACGGCCGACAAACTTTAACTTTTCAAATAATTAAATTCCTAAACAACACAGATATGAACATAGATTATAACGCTACTTTCTATAAATTCAAAAGTAAATGCAGAACGCTTCTGGTTGGTGGTGCTATTACATTTTCATTGTGAAGTTTTCTTTCCATTTCTAGTTTCTGAGCTTATCTTATTCGTGATCTCTATGTGTATGAAGTTAGACCAATCTTTTCTCTTGGTCAAAGTTTATATTAGTGACCCACCTGAATGTACATTTACTTGTTGTTGTTGTTGTTGTTGTTGTTTTTTTTTGTTTTTTTGCGTAGAGCATGCATCACTTTGCTGATGTCTAACGTTAATCGATGTGTCACGAAAGTGGTTTTTACTATTTCAGCTGATTGCCTGTGTATAATCTAATCTTCGCTCTGATTTGTTGCCTTGTTGTTTCGTTGTGATTGATAGTGCGCTTTGCCTGGCTTGTGCGATCCTGTGATTGCGGCTTCCAGAGTGTGTATTTTTTGCTTTGTTGCATTGTTGTTGTATATGACACTTTTATATTTTTTGCCACGGCTGAACTGTTGGGGGGTAGAGGCTCCGTCAGGCACTTGTGCCTTTATCTCTGCCCCCATGCGGAAAAATATCCGCAAAACAAATAAAGAAAAAAAATATGTCAACATCGCGCGATGCGCAAAACGCGCTCGTGACTGAGGGGGTGCTTACAAATGTTTTTCGCAAAGACAACCTTTTTTTTGGCGAAAACAAGGATTGTTTTTATTCTTCAGGGCATAAAGCCAGCAAAATATTTTTTTTTCATCGAAATTAAAAATGGTCATTGGACATGGTTGTTCAATCTTATGTGAAAACGCCCTGTAGATGAGCAATTTATCCAGTGCTGTACAACCGCTTGCCTGGGGTATTTAACGTGAACCACGCAGTAGTGATACACGACCGCACGCCGGTACGATGCTCATCCAGATCGAAACGGGCAGGGGTGGGGTTTGAGCCCAGGATCCCTGGGTTCTGCAACGCGAGCTTTCGCTCCACACGCGTCGAGGTGGGTGTGCGCTTTAGCCCACTCGGCCACCCTCCTGTTCCAGACCTTCTTTTATTTGCTTACAATTAATATATTAGGTCCAAGCTTGAATATGCGCCTATCATACAGAATAATTCACAAGACCATATAATTAAAAATATATAACCAATCCAAAACAAGGAAGTTAGATTTATTCTTAAAGATTATTATCGAGTGTACCCCAGCTAAAAAATAAAGCCGCTTTGCCACTCCTGCCTTCCAGAAGGAAAAAATCAGTACTAAACTTTCTCCATAACATCTATTATAGTAATCAACATCTGGGTGTTGACCTTCTCAAGCCGCCTGTGGTGTTACCAGCGGATACGACGGGCTTGAGTTACCGAGCGGGCGCTGCCGCCTCGAGACTCACGGGGTTTCGTGTTAGCCGGCGGCCGGAGGCGCCGCTGAGTCACAGTCCAAGGCCATGTCTTGTTGACTAACGACGACGTAATATTCTAGAAAGATCGGAGCCTGCTGCCAGGCGCTCAGCGGTACATATGTAGGGAAGACGAATAAAGAGGGGGCTTTTTGTGTTGACCTTCGGAGCGTGGCTCTATCTTTGGCGTCGTCGGCCCAAGCCGGGGCGTAACGCTACACCGCCACAACGTATTTTTCATAGATTAGACCATCAACAAAAAATATAACAACAAGCAACTCGCACTAAACTTTCCAAACATATCCGTCACAGTTGGCAGCAAACGATTGGAACAAACTGCCTGCCGATATTATAGTTCTTAAAAACTTCGACGAATTTAAGAATGCGTGCGCTTTGTCCTTTGTGAACTGATGTGTATGTTTGTGTATCACGGTTACCGTTATTTTTATTTCTGTACTTTGCCAGAGTGTTTTTTACGCGTATGTTTATGTGCCACGTGCTTTCTTTATTTTTAGTTTTGTATTTTACCTGAGGGTTTTGTACATATTTTTACACTCTTTCAAGTTTTTGCTCACTTTCAGGCTGTTGAAATTCCCCCCGGGTATGGTGCTTGTGTGGTATGAATAAATAAAATGAAATGAAATTTTTTTAGTATTTTCACACAAGTGATTTTCTGAGCAATAAAAGTGAGAGTAATTGCTTCTGTTTCTCATTACCTGAAGATTTTTAAAAACCAACGGCGAGAAAACTATTATTTTTAGATAATCATTCCAATTACGCACCAAAAAAAAAAACCCCAGATACTCTAATAACAAAAAGAGAAAAAAGATTAGTGCCTGAATTTGACACTTCCCAGATTAAATTTGAGAGAAATAAACAACAAATAATAAAAAACTTGGAACGAAGAGCGTGCTCGTAAAAATTGTATAATATAAATCATTGATATTGACAGAAATAAAGATGCAGATTGCATACGTAAAGGAATGGAGAAACCAATACTTTCACAATTTTATTCATTTTCTTTCCCATCACAAAGAGTATCAACTAATCCATTCAAATAGGTAATAATCGTGGCAACAGTATTTTGACCGAATATTTGTACACCGGTAAAAGTGTGCACAACTGTTAGAACATGCCCAGTGCACACGACACAACATCCCACAAACCGAGTTTCCGACCAAATTTTAACAAATCTCGGAAGAAAAAAAAAATTTGGAACAAAGGTTAGAAGCAGTAAGATGTGTTAAAAATTTTAAAACAGGTTCGTATCTTGCTAACTTCTTTCACTGTCTCTGATAGAACAAATTGCCGATTTAGGCTACGTTAAGAATAGCACATACATTAATTAAATATTTCAGATGTCCCTAAAGATAGTTGCACAACTACCCTGACATCACTGGAGGGGGAAATATTACTCAGTTTGAAGATTACATGCTATGAACAGTATATAGTGGGACACATGTCGGGGAAACCAAAAGCTTAACTAATTTTCGATAATGTTAATTTAGCTCAGTTGTTTGGAGGTTTCGATCAGTTGATCGTATCACGCTCAGCTCAATACGTCGATGTGTCAAAAGTTAGACCAAGCTATTTGTAGGGTACACGGCAAACCCACGTGTCTAGCTGTGATGCAAAAGCACCACGAATCCGAAATAGTCTAACGTATTTTGCATGGATCCCTACGTCATGGCTAGGCATGCTCAAGGCAGCTCCACTCTTTATTCAAAGCATTATGACCACCTGGCTAATACTGTGTTGATTCACCTTTGGCTTGCAAAACAGTTGGAAGGGTCGTCTGCTGCGAAGTCCAATTAACTGTGTCTTCAGAATCACTTTCCCTGACCTACAGTGTATCTATACTTCGTTTCAGCTTACTTCAGAACCCAGCCGAAGCTACAACTTTTTAATGGGACCAATGAAGCAACGTCAAAAGCGGAAGTCACGAGGCATTTCCTGTTTATGATTGGTTCAGCAATGATAGAACGCGTTCAGAAACACGATAAGAACCATAATGGTGCAATTTTGACGCTGTCGGTTTGGTCTATTTCAGCTCGTAACGGCGGCTGCGTCTGGACTTAAAGGAACCCTGCAAGCACGTTTTTACTGGTTTTTAATTGGCACCGAACCTGAGCGCACTGAACGTAGTAACTTAATGAAACCTTTCTTTTCTCGCATTTCGCTTCCTTTTAAAAGTTATAGGCAAATCAAAATTACAAAAACAAGCAAAAAATAACCTCCTTCATGACGTCCTTGGTTGCTTGAGTGGCCGTGAACAAGAGGAGGGGTAGTGAGCTCAGCGAGCGCTCACGGCTGCCGCACTCCGTGTCGACGGCGCGAGAGGGCGCCACTAAAGCAGGTTCTGGATAGGCTGTATACAGCGGGCAGCCAGAGCGGCTCTCATTGCATTTGCTGCGCGATTAAACACTAATTCGACATGATACTTCATTGGCCACAAACGACAGCAAACACGGCGTAAAGATCAGTTGAGATTGGGAGCCACTTCGCGCTGCCGTACCGCGAAACGGCCAAAACGCAAGACAAAGCTGCTCGCTGAAGTCCTTCGGAACACTCGGAGCCGGTCGGATCATCCAGTCCGTAAACGACCGCAGCGCCGCCGCGTACATTCGGGACCTTTCCGTGTCGGCGCCTGATCCCATTACTCCTTTCTAGTATGCGCCGCCTTTTCCACTGCTTGGTGAAGGGTATGTTGACGGGTCATTTCTTGTTTCCGTACTTTATAAACTGGATTTGTTCCTTTTCTGATCTAATATACTGAACAAAAACTAATTTTATAAATAATTGAAACGGTTCGCGCCACTTATATTTTGTATTTCCACTAAAAAGAAGCTTTTAGTGGCTCTGACCAGTAGTAAGCCCAGGACCAAAGACGTCACATATTGCGCTTTCGGTACCGCGGGTCGCCTCCGTCGGTGGAGGAGGTTTCCGCGTCGTCCGGTTAAAATATGATGCACTGATATTTAGTTACTCTCTCCGTGCTTGCTGGCTTGACCGAACCCCAAGAGACGTGGAAACCGCAAAAAGGTAGACGCTTAAATATGATTGCAGGGCCCCTTTAAGGTGGAACGAAGTATAGCTGTGAGTTGAGCCAAAAGTAGCCACCTATTTTGCTTAACGAAGCGGCAGAAGCCTCCGACGTCGTTATTCTGTACTCTAAAAAAGGGTAGTCGTAGAGAACGGCGCCCTCGTCACTTTGGAGCGAACAGGTTGTCGCTGCAAAAGCCTGTCCTACCACCAAGTCATTGCGGACCACGTGAACCTGCCGCCGCGGTCGAGTGTTCTTGTGCCCGTTGCACACTTTTGCGAAACGCGTTACAAGTAATGCATTACTTGTAATCAATTAAATTTTACTGTAATTTTGTAACGCTTCAATTACTTCCTCCAGGGAGTAGCGATCCTTGTAATTGAATTACCTTTTTGCTGTTATCGATTACAAAGTTACCCATTACAATTTTTCTCAATTTCTTTTTTTCTGGTGGGGGGGGGGGCGAGGGGTTAGATGGGCTGGAGTCACTGAGCTCTGGACAACGGTCAATTTTTATTTTATTTTTCGAAACCACTAAGCACGGGATGATCTCGAGGATTCGTAGGCCACTTCACTATTCTTCGTTTCCTGGGTACATTTCTTTTTGGCACACCGGAGACTACGTCCGGGTATGAAAAATTACTTTATCCAGCCTCTTGTTAGTAATGTATCTAGAGCGTTTTTTATTTATTTATTTTTTTAACGAGAGGGATTGGGTGTCTTGGCGCCACTCACTCAGCTCTGGACAAAAACAATCAGGGCTATTTTTTTTTTTTTTGGAACAGCTGAGTGCGAGACTTTAAGGATTATGCTACCGCAATAAAAGAGTTGAATGAAAAGTAACGTGGGAAGTGGTCGATTACTTCAGAGTGATTTTTAGATTACTTTTTTGAGGCTGCAATTGTTATCGGTTACTTTTTACAGTGAAGTAATTGTAATTGTAATCTGTTACTTTTTTCAGTAGCGTGTACAAGTCTGGCCAGTTGTGACCGATGCCGTCGCCCGCGGGAAAGTCCTTTCTGACTACATTTGGGGTAATCAGAAGTTGTCACAGCTATCGCTACCCCCGCGTAGTTATACTACAGGGGGTAGGTTCTACAATCGACCCCCTTGGATTGATCTTCGAAGTTCCGGTTCGCAAAAAGTTCGCGTTATCTGTACTTGCAACCGACTGTAGAGCGCTTTCCGTTTCCGCTGCGGGAGGACAAACAACCAGCTGGAGACGCGAATTTTTTTCTTTCGCAAGACTTCTCGCTTTTTTCTTTTTCTCGCTGCTCAACAGTCAGGCTTCAGTTCGACGGCGAGACGCCGCCGCACGCGTGCACTATCTTTCTCTCTCTCTCTATTTCCTCTCTCTCCCAGAGCATTCAATTATTTAACGGCGGAGGCCTACTGCGAGCTTTCAGATTGGAAAGTAAAGCCCCGGAACTCAGACGAGCGAACGACTGATAAGGTTGTCGCTGCTTGCTGCCTAGACAACTTGCTGCCTAGACAACTAATAAGGGCTCTAGACTCGAGCGCGCGGTTAAATAGGAGAACGAAACAATGCCTGGTGTGGACACCGCAGCCGATGGCAAACGGCTGGTCGGTAAACCAGTCACCGTGATTAGAGTTAATGAGCAAGGCAAACTCACTCTGGATTCTGAGGCGCTTCGGAGTGTTTTGCTCCAGAAGGACGTTCGGGACCTCCCAGTGGTCGTGCTCTCGGTGGCCGGAGCCTTCAGGACTGGCAAGTCCTCCATACTCAACGTGTTACTCAGGTGAGTGCTCGGGCTTTGTCTCTTTAAAGAACACTCATTAACCTGCGTTCATTCTATTTTCGCTTCACTATGACCTTGTTTAAAAATATAAAATAGAAAAGCACAAATTATTATGTCATCGCTGTGGCAATGACCAAAAAACAACCGCTCGTACGGATTAAGCTAATCCTAAGCAGCTGATAGTCACCAGAAGGTTTATGTCAATTTTTTTTTTTTTTTGTGGCTTCAGCATCGATTATAGTCAGGGGTTGGCGCTAACGCATACACTGCCGTGCTTCGAGGTGGCGACATGAGTTTTCGATTGCAAGTCACTGCGTTGCGTTCGCCATGCTAAACCTCTCTAGCCGCGTTTACATGAATGCGACTTAAGCGCGGTTCAAACAGGCCCGGACTACGGAACGCGGGCCAGCCCGGATGCCGGAATCCGTAGTGACGTAATCACGTCCGGCGTCCGTTTACGGGTGCCGACGTCATGGTTTGGTTTGAGCGGCGCGCGGACGGGCCCCGGCATACGGGAGCTGACGTCACGGCGGCTCCCCAGGCAACCAATCAACGGCTGTCGTCAAGCGGAGTCGTCGCCGTCGCGGGCGAGGCAGGCGATGCCGGGCACGCCGGGCGCCGGGCACGCTTCGCGCTCCGTCTAGAGCGGCACTGGTGCCTCGTTTTCGTCGCTTTTTTTCGCGATGGCGTCGTCTCGGCAGGATCCCGACTACGAAGCTTGATTTGCCTCACTTATGAACCTTTGTGTGATGAGGTGCGTCACATATGCAAGAACTATCGACTGGCGTCGGCTGACTACTTTCGCGGCTGCGTGTGAGCAGTACCTGCGGAGCGTGAAGAAAAAGAAGCGAAAGGCCGTCCGCGAGCTCCTGAAGTCTCGGAAAATGCTCGCGAGTATGCCACCATCGTGAGACTGATGTACGGAGACCCCGACGGCCGGGACTTCTTCGAGTGCTTCCGAATGTCACGAGCCAGGTAGGGTGTGCTGCTTTTTATTTTGGATTATTTTCATGTTATATATCAAGTGGCGTTCCACGTGGGCCCGCGCGTCGCTCGCAGGAATACTCACGTGGAGCGTGCGCTCCCGCAGTGGAACCACGTTTATATCATTTTTAACGCGGCAGGATCACGAGAGAAGCTTTCGTAACAGTCACACGCTTGTCAGATTTTACTGCGTCTGTGCTATAAAAAAATAGCAATGGCATGCACATGTGCAGCTGATACGACACACTCTTTCTGTTTACTATGTTGTGCTCCCTTAAGTGCATGTATGACGGAAGCCCGTTGTGCTTCCTTGTTCTTTGTGCTAGCTAGGATGTGTGCTTACAAGCTGCTTGTGAGTGAATTCTGCACGAAAGCTCGCGCTGCAGAACCCAGGGATCTTGGGTTCAATAGACCATTTGCTGTCTTACCCAAGCATCAAGGAGGATGCAGGGATTGGTGTTCCACGCGCCACACGCGCACGCCTTTCCTGTATAAAAGATTCGAAGTAAATAACCAAAAGAAAGCATTGACGAACGCGCGTGCAAGATGCCATTTGTTTTAGGTTTTTGCTTTGGAAAAGTTACTACTGCTGAGGCCAGCACGTGCGGCGCGTGGAACACCAATCCCTGCATTCTCCTTGATGCTTGGGTAAGACAGCAATAGGTCTATCCCCCCCCCCGGCCCGTTTCGATCTGGATGAGCATCGTAACAGCAGACGTTCGTGTTTCACTACTGCGTGACGGGTGTTAAAGATTCTAGGCTAGCGGTCGTACAGTACTGCCTAAAAACTCATCTACAGCGCGTACCGGTGTCGTTCACCATTTTAACCTTTTAAGTGCATCCCACTGCCTTTCCGGTCTCTTTGCAGCCAGCAAGCCAACCACTGCCTGCCTCCACAAATGGCCTTTCTGAAGGCCACTCATATTTGCATTGAAGATGCCGTTTCATCGGGTTGCAACCACCTCCCATGTCTTCGAAACCATGTGAATAAAGTATTAAAAGCAGTATCGAGGTCTTTTGCTTGTCCTGGTGCTTGTGGTCGCTACGATACCTGTCGTAGATCCAGGGGTACCGCTGAACTAGCTGAATTCATTTATAGGTTTTCTCGGGTACGTCAAACGCAGCGGCAACTTCAGCCCTCTTCGCGGCAGCGGCACTCTTTGCAGCCTTCCTCGCGTCGGAGACGGGCAAGAAGTTCACCGTCGCAGCCGTCCTCGCAAGCAAGCACGGAGCATCTGAGGCATTCGCACACGGAACCGACGGGACCGCGTGAACGCCGGTGGCAAGGAGGGCGGAGGAGGGAAGCGCGCCGCGCTGATTGGCCGCGGAGAAAATACGGAAACCTACGTCACAACCCGGGAAGGAAAAAGTTGAAAATTTTTCAACTCTTGACCCGGGTGGCGGAAGCCGTAATTACGTCACCGCCTGTACGGAGGGAGCGCTGACGTCACTACGGGTTCCGGCGCACGGGCTGGCCCGGGTTCCGTATTCCGGGCCTGTTTGAACCGCGCTTTAATCGCATCGAATCCAGTTGTCGCATTCGATGCGGTCATGTAAACGGCATAATGCGCTAGAGAAGCGCATCGCATTCAAGTCGCCAGACAGAGGTGGATCGAGATGGCGAGTGCGCATTCATTCAGCCCATGTAAACGGAGGTCGCATCGCATTTCGGAACGGGGATGATTATGGGAAGGCGCTCGCTGCAGGAGCGAGTGAGCAGCTGAGAACATGGCGGCTGCCAACTTCGTCGGCGGCGGCGGAGAGCGGTTCCGTGTGGTCGCCCGCAGTTCCTCCCGAGAAGAAACGCGAGCTTTATTGACAATCTAAATGAGCGGAATATCACTGAGCTGCTCGGAGAGGGCGGCCCCCGTCCAAGCCTTGCGAAATACGACTTGCGTGTACAAGGGAGTGCCTAGAGGTTTCGGCGCAAACACGAACGACGCCGAGAGCTCCGAGCACTGCATGGTAGTGCAGAACGAGCAGCTCCTACCTCGGTGCCGTCCCTGGCAACGCCGGAGCCTTTCGGCCTCGGGGTCCGGTCGTGATTGGCAAGGTATGGCGAGACGAAGCGCGGTGGCGTCCTCAGAGCGGTTCACGACGATCTCGCTCGCCAGGCCGTGCGCACGCACGTCGCCTCTGATCCAGAGTGGCCCAGCGGCCCGACCTGGAGCCCAAGACGTTTGGGTTTTGATGTTTCTTCCGTCTCGTAACTCCTTGCACAGCATCGAAGACTGCGGGCACGATATTTATTTCAAGCTCGCCGAAAGCGTCGACGCCTTCACGAACCTCACGTGCGATGCACCGGAAAACGTGGTCACGTGATGCGGCCGGTGCCGGAAACGCAGCTTTAACTTTGAGCTTTGACACGGCGTGGCGCCACCTTCGCGTAGGGCTTGGTGCGCATTCATGTAAACGCTGCCGCGTCGGCTTCTTTCGGAGGACGATTGGAGTCGATGCGCTGAAGTCGCTTTCATGTAAACGAGGCTTCTGTCAAACACGTCGAAGGGCCGTACATATACCTTTGCTTGACGTCTTGTCGTGTTCGTTTTGGTTGAACGCACTAAAAATAAGTCTGTCCTTATCCAATGTCAGAACATGAGCTTCGATGATGTTGGCGCTAGTTTCCACAACTTCAACTGTGACGGCGTGTTCAAAAACACGATCCCTTCAAGCTTGCATTTCTACCCTGTGAACAAATCGGGCGGGAACGCTTTTGTTTCCCTTTGTAGAGCATACATACATGCGCTTACTCTCGGAGTCGGAATAGTTGCGTTGTACCGCGTGCACACTAACGCTTGGATAGCACTTTGGACGGTCCGCAAAAATCGGTTTCTCAATGTATCACGCTGGGATTTACTACAGAGATGCCCAAGGTGGTGCAGTCATGAATTCAGAGTATGAATACATGAAACCTCCGAAGTTAAAAAAAGAAAATTAAAGCTTGCTTTGCGTACGAAAAAAAATTATCGCGAAGCTTTTTTTTTTTCACAATCATCCAAAGTATAGAAAAAAAAAAACATAGCTTTTGAATTTTCAGTGATTTACTCGGATGAGCCAACATTTCCCACAATTTTAGTGACAGCTTCCATCACCTTCGTGCATCTCTGAATGACGTCACGTGCAAGCCATGTATTGTAGCGCGATACGGTAAGAACGCGATTTATACCGACCGTTCAAATTGGGATTGAAGCGTTAGTGTACACGCTGTAGAGTGTAAAGTTGTCGTCCCGAGTTATGTGGAAGCATGAGTACGTCTTTTCAAATATCACACTGCACATTTTGTGTCACCCGATCCTATCCGTGCGAGTTATACGTGTTTAGATTTATTATTATTATTATTATTGTGCTGAATAAATGAATAAATTAAAACCCTCCAGAATGGTCGGAGCCGGTATTGCTGAGACGTTTTACGAGATCGTTGGTTGTAGCACCGATGTATTAAAATTACTCAAAGAAAGAAGGGGAAAACTTTAATTCCCTGCCACGGGCAAATTATCTTTAAACTTCGTTTCAGCTTGGGTCCAGACGCAGGCGATGCTACAAGCGCGAGCTCGGACTTTCTGCGTCCCTGCCAAGCACGCGCGCTCGTGCAATAAAAGCATTGTTCAGGGCCACACGCTCGCGCTCGTAGCATCGGCTGCGTCTGGACCCAAGCTGAAACAAAGTATAGTACAATTTCTTCGTTACGTTCAATATAAATAAATATTTAATGAGAAGGAAAGCTCGAGACGGAAGTTATAATCTCGTTCATGATCACTTTTTTCGCGGCGCCGTGTATTATATCCTCAGTTTGCTGCCGCAAGCCGGCACGTAGCCAGGGGGGGGGGGGGGCATGGGGTGCGGCACCCCCCCCCCCCCCCCGAAATCTTCCATTTTGCTGGGATCCTCTCCCCCCTCCCCTCATACAGCATTTTGTCATGGGCGGAAGAAGAGCAGATCGCTCGCCTGGAAAGCCACCGCCGAGAACAGAAGCTACAGCTCCGCTGCTATTCCTTCTTCACCGCAGTAAAAAGGCTAAAAGGTTTTAATTCGAAAGCATTAACTGTCTCATGGAGCGGAGCTGACGTCATCAGTTCGAAGCGCGAAAACGGCAGATAGTTTCCGCGCGCCTTCGGTTCCATTGGCTGGCGCACGTCGACGGGGCTCCCGGTGGCCGCTGCGCCACGGCCTCCGGGATCCCGAAGGCGCACGCGCTAATTACGCAGCAGACGACAAAGGAGCCGACGAGCAGACGACAAAAAAGCGAACGAGCGGCTTGCATGCTTTCGCATTCACGACTCATAAGAAATGCTTAGGTGTACCTCGAGCTTTTTTTTTTGATATTGCAATTGCGAAGGGAAATTTCATCTCCCCACAACAGTCAGTCGTCGTACCCAGGCATCGGTGGTCGAACGCTGATCCCCAGTTCCCACACCTACAAATAATGGGACGAAGAAAGAGAAACAGACAGTGCGATTCACCTTACAAGTTGCTGGTGACGTTTCAATCTTGCTCCCTTAAAGGGGCCCTGCAACCATATTTAAGCGTCTATCTTTATGCGGTTTCCACGTCCCTCGGGGTTGGGGCAAGCCAGCGGGCACGGAGAGAGTAACTAATAGCATCTTCGATCAACTCGCACCGGAATCGCTTGAAACCTGGACAGTGCACAGCGCTCCTCGGTCGTGCAGCCACGAAGTTGGTGCGACATCGATGACAAACTGCGCCGCGGCGGTGCACCACGGCGAGCTCCACCATGCGTCACCTCGCATTTTGTTCGTTTTTCTTGCGTAGGTCCGCGCGCGCGTGCCCGTCTGCTGTCAATTTCTCCTGTTTATTTACTCGCGGATTTGGCGGTCCCACACGAATGAACATCGTGGGCGTTGGAGACCGTCGATGGGGTCACAGAAGCGGGTGACAATTTCACAGGTACATGCTGCCTATCAGTGTTGGGTAAAGTACATCTAAAAGGTACTTCAAGTAAAGAACAATGTAAATGAGGCATGATGTACTTTAAGTGGAAGTAGTAGGCACACTGGGTGCAATGTACTTGATGTAAGTACTATTAATGCAATGTACTTTGAAAGTAACGTACAGGCGTATTTTAATGCAATCTTTCATGATGACCTTTATTTCCCTATACAGTGATTTGTTTACTGGTATGCATTGCTCAGGGGTAATCGGGGTGTATAACCTATTTTAATGAACAGCGGCGAATATTTGATGAAGTCAGGAGGCCTACAGAGTAAGTTATTTTCAAGAATGGAGCCAAATTCAGAAGTCCTCTTATGAATTTGGCGCCGCTCCACTGGATTGATTGCACATCAAGGGGGTTAATTGTACTAGGAAAGAGCATGACGTCAGCTTCGTAGCTTCCGCAAGCAATCCTTTCATAGAGGAGTGTCCTCTCTTTAATGAAAAAAGTGAGTGTGAAAGCGAGCTGGTGATAAATAATCATGATGTGACACCCGAGATTGGGGTGCGAACAAATTAAGGACCTCAAGTCGAAGGAAAGACAAAAGAGAATGTCTCAAAACATTGTGACGTTCTCCTCCATGTTGTCCTTTTCTTCGACTTGAAAATCTATTGTTCCGATCCACAGTTCTAGGCACGATTATGAAAAGTTGGCTCTTCTAATATTTTAAACCTCCTCGCTTGCGCCTGACCGACCAAGAAGTAGCTGAGAGCCAAAAAGCTACTGGAAAGCCGCCCCCAGAACAAGCGGAGCGATGCGTCGTCTGCTCACGTCTCTGCTGAGATGACAGAGCATCATTTCGTGATACAAATTTAACAAAACCAAAATTGGGGAATGTAGTTTGAAGTCAGGAATCGTACTTTCCTCGGAAAGTACAAGAAACAAATAATTCGTAAGCAAAGTTCAAGTACTTACTCAGAGAATGTTCTTCAAGTAAAGTACCAGTTTCCTAAACTCACTAGCAAGTAGTACTTTCAGTACAATGTACCTAAAGTACTTCCAAACACTACCGCCCATCATTGTTGGTTTGAGAAAGAGAACCACCACATAATGGCCGTACTTCGGTGTCATCGAAACACCTCGCAACGCTTTCCACGAAGTTCATACCTTTCGGGCGCTCCTCGCCACCGCGGAAATCGCCGGTAACCGCGGCGTTGATAAGAAGCTCGTCGTCTCGCTCTTAGAAAGGCTGCAGGAATTCATCGAGCGCAGATGCGAGGCGTGTTCGTTTTCGGAAGGTCGCCAACTTGATAGACTGCGCGTCTGCTATTCCCGCCATCTCCTCAATTCCCGCTCCTGGCCGTAATGCCTCCGATGGGACTGCACCCCGGCGCACCGTCGGTTTTCTCGGTGCGCGTTGCGGCAACAAAAAGCTGCACCGGGAGGGAGCGCTCCGTTTATCGAGGACGGCCGGTGCGCACCGGTGCACTCGATCGAAGACGACGGGCACCGGTGCGCACCGGTGCGGATGATCGAGGATGCTATAAATATCAGTGCATCATATTTTAACCGGACGACGCGGAAACCTCCTCCACCTATGGGGGCGACCCGCGGTACCTAAAGCGCGCGATATGTGACGTCTTTGGTCCGGGCTTACTACTGGTCAGAGCCGCTAATTGCTTCTTTTTAGTCAAAATACAAAACAGAAGTGGCGCGAACCGTTTCAATTATTTATAAAAGTAGTTTTTGTTCACTATTTTAGATCAGAAAAGAAACAAATACAGTTTAGAAAGTACGGAAACAAGAAATGACCCGTCAACATACCCGCCACCAAGCTGTGGAAAAGGCGGCGCATACTAGAAAGGTGGAGTGGGATCAGGCACCAACGAACGGAGAGTGTAGAAAGGTCCCGTATCTACGCGGCGGCGCTGCGGTCGTATGGACTGAGGATCCGACCGGTTCCGAGCGTTCCCAAGGCCTTCGGCGAGCAGCTTTGGCTTTCGGTTTGGCCTTTTGGCGGTATGGCAGCGCGAAGTGGCTCCCGTTCTGAACTAATCTTTACCCCGTGTTTGCTGTTGTTTGTGGCCAATGAAGTGTCATGCGGGAATTAGTGTTTAATCGCGCAGCAAATGCAATGCGAGCCGCCCTGGCTGCCCGCTTCATACAGTCTATCCAGAACATGCTTCAGTGGCGCCCTCTCGAGCCGTCGACACGGAGTGCGGCAGCCGGGACCGCTCGCTGAGCTCACTACCCATCCTCTAGTTCACGGCCACTCAAGCGACCAAGGACGTCATGAAGAAGATTATTTTTGACTTGTTTTTGTAATTTTTATTTGCCTATGACTTTTAAAATAAAGCGAAATTCTAGAAAAGACAAGTTTCATTAAGTTACTACGTTCAGTGCGCTCAGGTTCGGTGCAAAATTAAAAACCAGTAAAGTCCTTGCACCGCCCCTTTAAAATGGAAAAAAAAGCGCGAGGTTGTAGCTAAAGGGGTTGGCAAAAGCAATTTTTACCGAAGCAACTCATTAGTGATTTTCAATAATTGCGGCAGATATGCCCTGATACTACTCAGTGGTGTACTCACTTTCGCAGTATTGAGAGTCACGGATCACACGTAACGCGTTCGATTTGTTTTGTGTTTTAACGGGGTAAGTTCATTATTAAAATGCTAAATGACTAAAGAGTAGCCTGTCTCTTTACTGTTTGAAAGTATTGTCAATAAAAAACAACCTTGCTTGTGTCCCGCTGCTACCTGCTCGTTTTGTCACTCATATCCACCGCGTAGAAAACATAATTTACATATGCCTCGGTTCTAATATGTTAGCATTCCCACTCCTGTGCCAAGCAGTCCAAGCAGACATTGTTTAAGAAGGCGACGTTCAGTCGCCGGCTCGAATATTTCAACTCTTCGTCTCCAGCTAAAACATAAACTATCCACTTGCCGTCCTTTCTTTCGTCCATATCTGAAATTAGACTGAGGAGGGCGCCGTTACTTCAAGGTGGTGTTAATACTACATAGGTGCGATTTCCACTGTATACTGATCATTTTTGTAAACCCGCAGGCAAGACACGCCAGGAAGCAAAAGCCCACCACCAAGAGTGAAATGCCGGAAAGGCAACAACTAAATTCTCAAATTAAAAAAAAAAACAATCACGAGGAGAGCAGCAGGTAGACGAACGGAGTGCCGGCCAGACGGTCACTCACACTAAGTATCCCACCAGAAACCAGCGCATTTGTAGCCGAACCTTGTACGCACGCACAGCCTTGTAGGCACGCACCTTACGAGACATATCGAAATAGTCTAGTTCCTCCTTTATCTTTGGCGGCTGCTTCAGACAAGCGAGAGTTCGTGCAGTTAAGGTGTTTTTCTTGAGCAAAGAGTTCGTGGTTACGGCCTAGGAGCGGAACTGTCGTACAGGTGCTAAATACTACAAAAAAAGACGGGAAATAAAAATTTAAACAAACCACCTGGCAGAAAAACAACAACAACAGAACAATATAACTATGTGAATATGTTATGAGAGAAAAGCTACATTTCGAGCGGAAATAAATGGGTGACATGAGATAATTAGAAAATGCATGCCATATGTAACGCTTGATATATGAGAACAGGGTCTCGCAGCCGGTTTCCTGTGGGCCGTGTCCTAGCAAGTCGCAGGCCGTGTGTTTGAGATCCCTGATCTAAAACAACACTCCATGTAATATATGCCTAAAAAGGCCGAAAGCACTCAATAGATTAATTTCACCCACAGTTATCTATTATCTACCAGAGCACCATAATCTGCATAATAGTGACTATATTCCGAATCACTAGTTGCTCGCAGTGGAGGCGAAGGTAATGCCCGGCGAGGGGCAGAGAGCAAGCACTAAAAGATGGGTGAGGTGAGCAACCTCCTCTCCTTTCTAACGTTCCTAGTGCTTTCCCTTTGTCCCCTAGCCTTCCATTGCTCTCCTCTCCATCCAACTTCCTAGTGCTCACCTTTTCTCTCTTCCCCTGGCATTGCCTTCCGCCAGCACTGCGCATAACTAGTGACACGGAGTATAATTGAAGGATGGTATACTCACAGATGTCGAAGCACTTGAAGAAGAGTTAGCAACTTCGGTGAGATGCCGCTGGTTCCACCTTCGTCTCTGCCTTCAGATGGGTCGATTTGCCCGAAGCACCTGGAAAATAATAATGATATAATGAATCAGTGTGCTATACATGATGACTATCACATGTGGTTTCATATGTGTAATAACGTGAATGTTTGACTAAACGGGCTAAATACACTGCCTTTTCTGAGATGCAGTATGCTTAAGCAGTGGAGAGACACTTTACAAACATGGTCCTTTGTTGCTGTCCTGGTAGCATCATATTTTCTTCACATTATTTGTGTGCTAAACAATAGTCATATCATCCATGTGCTACTGCTTATGTTTCAATGACAACTATGACTACATCGCTTTTACCGGTAGCAGGCACAATTAGGACAAGAAATATTAGATTCAACTTACCTAAGGGCATAAATGGGTAAATTACTCCCAAAATGTAATTTAACTATGATCCCTTTGCTTCAAAAGTAGTTCAACCACAATTACTGTCACTTGAAAAGTAACTAGTTAAAATTACAAATTACTTTCAGAAAAAGTAATGCAATTACTTATCTCTGAGAGCGACCCGACTTGGGCCATATAACTTTAAACGAGTTGAATGGAATGCAACACATTTTTTTCATTCCTTGCCCCAATGCTTCAGGAGGCTTAAGCATGGCTGCATAAATGGCATTATTATACTTTTCCTTTTATGAATTTTGGTTAAATTCATAATTTTAGTAAAGTACTACGTTTTTATATTTTTAATGAATAATAATAAATTAGTTCATATGCTGGAAGACCTCAGATCGCTAAAGAAAAAATTGGGTTGGCAGACTTTTGTTAGCCAGGCAAGTAAAAATACGACATTTAGTCACATATGAATAGTTTACAACTGCCATTATAAAACAAATCCACACGCGCTACACGGCCACATTTACATACAAACGTCATAGTTATTTTAAATTATTTACATTGAGTTGAAATTTTAATTGCTCAGAAACATAAAACCTGAATCGGTGTGACAATATTCACAGGTGCGAAATCAGTCTCCAAAATACTTATGCAAACAATATCCGAAGTAAAACCAACAAAATAATTTTGAAAATAATACAGTAACAAATATGCGAGTGTACCGGAAGAAAAATCGTAAAAAAACTGGCAAAAATAAAAAAAAACCTTGATGGACAGTTTAGGTTCTTAACCTCGGCTAAAATCGAATCTCAATTTTTTTCATTTAATATTTTGCCATGTTTACGCTATTGTTTTCTGCTCGCACCACAGACGGCGCCACACTGCACCGTTGAGGTAGGCTTCGAAGAGAATTGTCTCTCAAGCCGCAGTACAAGCAACAAAAGAACAAAACGCAACGCTATTTTGTTGTGCGTGCGTATCTATTCGTGCCACCGGGCGCTAGGCCGCTTGTGCGAGCGCTGAGGCTTTCAGAGAGGTTCCGTTGGCGCCGCAAAGTCTCGCAAAAGCAATTGTAATTCTGCCTGATATTTTGCAACTACCCACGCTAGAAACTATTTAAATTACGATTAAAATTCCTTTTAGCAGAAAGTAATTAATTATAATTACAAATTACCAAACAAAGTAAATAAATTACAGTAATTCAATTACTGTAACTGAACTACTACCCAAGTATGCCTCAGGATGATATATCAGTAATAAAGAGCCCGAGAAATTACTTGATGACAAATCAGTGAGAAACATCCCCAAATATATTGAAGAGTCAAAATGCTGTATGAGGAGGAGGGGGAGAGGAGGCCCCAGCAAAATGGAAGATTCCGGGGGGGGCGGGCCCCCATGAACCCCCCCCCCCCCCTGGCTACGTGCCTGTCCCGTTGCTCTGAACGACTCCAGCTCTACACGCTGGAAGGCAGCGCTCATTCTAGTCAAGAACGCCTTGAAGCTGCGACCTCGTGCCCGATTGTACTCCCAGAAGACCGGGCACCGCCACCGCGCACTCATGTCACAAATACAAAAGCAAGGAAACATTGACATAAACACAAGAAAAAGGAATGCACATTCTCAACTAGCAGGCCCATGCATCGTAAAACGCGGCATCGAACGAATGCATGTAAACGGTAGACTTAACTTTATCGGGCGGCTGCACTTGGTTTGCGACTGCAGCCACTGCAGCTACGTGCCAGGCATGCTTCGCGAGCCCGTTAACCCAATCCGGCTTCTAAGTTCGAACCACGCTTCCAACAACACACAACAGAAAAAGGCGCGACAACTAAACAAATACCATTCTTCAGAGGCCCTGGAACCTATACTCTGTTTCATACTTAGCATGCAACGCCGTCAAAGCTACTGGCGCGAGCGTGGGGCTTGATCTCGTTGATCATTTGCACACGTTTTCGCGCTAACAAAACCAGAGATGAAGTCACGCGCTCGTGCAGGCTGCTTTGACAGCGTTGCACGCTAAGTAGGAAACAGAAGGTCTGTTCGATTCGCCTGAACTGGCTGAACTAGTTCAGCAGTGCAGGAACTGGTGCATTCGATTCAACCGGAACTTGCACGGCCGCTGCACTGGCGCGTTCGATTCATCCCAGTTCTGAACGAGTTCAGACCCAGTTCCTCAAAATCTTGCACCGGCTCCTGAGTCAGTTCAGCGTCGGTGCAGAAGCAGACGACAAGAGCAGACGGCGATAGCAGACTACACCCCTCGTCCGTCCCTCCCTGCGGGTCCCATTTTCGCAGCTCTTGCTCAAATGTCTGCGATGTTTAACAATAACGCCGATACGGAGGTTGCATTTCCTCTCATTTATGATAATAACGTTCCCGTGGTGGACGCGGAATTGAGATCATAACCGAGGGTAGGAGTCTGATTATGTATGATATCCTGAAAGCGTTTTAGGCACCTGCTCGTGTAGGTTTGGCTTCCTGTGGTAAGTGTTGAAATATTGACTCACGTAAATTGTTTCTTTTTGAGGCTATTTGGGGATTTACAGTGTTGATATTCTTCCTCACAGACACGGGAAAGGTATTGCACTCTTGATAGTCTCCGCCTTCAGTTGCTGTTGGATGCATACTGATAACTCCGATGCATAGCAGAGGTCTGGGATTTAGTAGATTGGCCCTCGCATGCCCCGTAGCTGAGCATAATACTGCATGCTTTTGTCCGCTGGTATCTGTGGACGCCCACTAACAGGCCTGAGAAAAACGCCGAAAATCGGCCGTGGCTTTTTAGTTCTACGCAGGTCTTTCTTGGGATGAACAACGCTTCAGCTTGACGCCAAAGTTACGGTCGACAACTGTATTGGCCAAAACGCTATCGTCAGGCCTTCGTCTTCGAGGTGACCGCTACCGACCGCGCGCTGCCGCCAATGACTACCGACGCAAAATCATCCTCATGCCGCGAACCTATCATCGAAATGCGGAACTCGAGAGACTCGGAATGAATCTACTATTGCTAAATGAACGTGAAGGAAACGAACGCTTATGGAAACGAGAGGAACCGAACGGCCTTTAAAAATGCAGACAGAAACACATTTCATGCAGAAAACGTTTTTAGTACACGCGAATAGAAAATATTCACAGAAAAGATTCCGTTATAATACTCTCAAAACTAAGGAAACACGAATGGTCCCATCAAACCGCGACTAATTAAATGTAGCATACAACGTGCGTGGAGAATCAAGAGCCAACAGATGCAGACGACACTCTGCGCTTCGCCTCGGAAAGCCGATCACAGCGCCAGTCTTAGCGCGGCGGCTGCAGTGGCTCTGCCCCGCCGCTGCACGGCTCCTGCACTCCCTCAGAACGCGGACAGAACTAGTTCAGAACTTTCTGGCCGAATCGAATAGACCTAGAGTATAGTCACCCGCCACTGGAGTTGTGAGGAGGACAAGTCTCCTGGCAACACGGAAACGACGCCAGGCGTGTGTGGGCGCGATCGCATCGCGATAGGTTGTAAGTCGGACGCTTATCGGGACGCTTTATTACCGCGCGCATTTTGTTTGCTTTATAGCACTCCCTTGTCGCTCCCCTCTCTCCTTGTTGACGGCGGAAGCAACGTCTTTTTCGTTGACGCTGAGGAGTCGTCAAATTGGACAAGAAAATCGCTGTAAAAGTGGCGGCAACTTTTTACAATGAGGACCTGTGACGCGACTATACTTCGTTTCACCTTATCTTGTACCGCAGTGAAGGCTAAAGCGTGAGCTCATAGCGTTGGCAGCTGCCCTTGGTGCACGAGAACGTGTGCCGCCGAGATGTGCTTAAGAGCAAGGAGCTCGCGCTTGTAGCCTTTCCTGCGGTACAACACAAGCTGAAACGGAGTATAGTGAGTTAAGGAAAGTTACCAGTACGTCGTGATATACGCCAATACAATTACCGCCGCATCGATCAGGACTCGCCTGCGTGGGGACTGGGAAATTTAAATTGATGAAATTCTGCACTCAAGTTTACAAGAGAATCTCCTGCAACTTTCAGGATACTTTCTGTGCAGGAGCATGTCGCAATCTGAGAAAAATCTCGATCGGTTAAATTTTAAAAGATCGACTAGGTCGTTTGACTTGGTCCTGCAACATCATAATATACATGCTGCTGCTTACTATACTGAGTCTTTATGGTAATACTTACTGGAATCAGGTTGCGGCGGCACAGTCACACAGTGGTAAGGCTGCGCACGGATCGCGGTGGAGAGGTGATTTGAAGTGCCGAGTAAGCCGAGCGCCGATGCGCGGTCGAAAGCAAAACCACCCGAGTCCGCTCCCGTGCTTCCTGGCAAAATGGTTCACCATGATGCAACGCGCGCAGTGTTGCATGGAGCCGATTTTTGAAAGTGGCCTATTGGCTGTGGGTTAGGCCCATGGCTATCGCGACAAGGGCGTGCCCGCATCGTCGCCTTGTTGGCCTCGCCGCTAAACCCTTTACATCGTTGAAAGTATTGGCTCTGAACACTATGGGCATTTCCAATGAGCCTGGGCTGTTTATGCTTCAGAGTCAGCGAACCTAACGCGCTCCTGCATAGAACGGTGTCCGTCATCCACTTCGCCGCGCCCCATCATCGAATATAGCGTGGTGAGATCAAAGCAGTGATTCGAGGCAGGGAGTTTCACCGTGATAGGTTCTGAAAGAAAAAAAATGAAAGCCGTTTACCACCCCCTGTAACGCCGAATTGGAGCGCAGCTCTTGAGGAGGAGGGGAAGGCGGGGGGGGGGTCACGTGATCTCGGGGAAGGGGGCGGGTCACGTGGCCTCGGGGTCACGTGACCTCGAAGAGGGGGGATTTTCCCCGCTATATTTAGCGGGAAAATTTCCCGCTAAATTTAGCGGGGAAAATTTTCCCGCTAGATTTAGCGGGGAAAATATTCCGCCAAATTTAGCGCGGGAAAATTTTCCGCTAGATTTAGCGGGGAAAATTTTCCGCTAGATTTAGCAGGGAAAATTTCCCGCTAGATTTAGCGGGGAAAATTTTCCGCCAAATTCAGCGGGGAAAATTTTCTGCTAGATTTAGCGGGGAAACGTTTCCGCTAGATTTAGCGGGGAAAATTTTCCGCTAAATTTAGCGGGGAAAATTTTCCACCAAATTTAGCGGGGAAAATTTTCCGCTAGATTTAGCGGGAAAATTTTCCGCCAAATTTAGCGGGGGAAATTTTCCGCTAAATTTAGCGGGGAAAATTTTCCGCTAGATTTAGCGGGGAAAATTTCCCGCTAGATTTGGCAGAGAAATTTTTCCGCTAGATTTAGCGGGGAAAACTTTTGCGGTAAATTTAGCGGGGAAATTTACCCATCATGCACCGCGCGGTTACGCCGACGGCGACGCGCGCCGTCAGCCGGAAACGGGCGCCTAAGAGCTGCGCTCTAAAAATGCAAGCCGTTTACAACTCCCTGTAACGCCGAACTAGAGCGCAGCTCTTGAGGAGGAGGAGGGGAAGGGTACTGAGGGGAGGGTAAACTCCTCCTCCTCCTCCTCAACTCCTCATCCTACCAAATACTCCCTCCTCCTCTTCCTCCTCCTTCTCCCTCCTCCTCCACCTCCTCCTTCCTCCTCCCCTTCCTTCTCCCCCTCCTCTTTCCCTCCTCCTCTATCCTCCCTCTTCCTCCCTCCCCTCTTCCTCCTCCACCTCCTCCCCTCTTCCTTCCTCCTCTCCTATTTCTCCCTCCTCCTTTCTCCTCCCCTTCCTCCTCCTCCCTCCCCCTCCTCCGCCTCCTCCTTCCTTCTCCTGCCCCTCCCTCCTCCTCCCTCCTCCTCCTTCCTCCTCCTCCTCCTCCTCCTCCTCCTCCCTCCTCCTTTCCGCGCGGTGCATTATGGGATATTTCCCATGATGCACCGCGCCGGTTACGCCGACGGCGACGGTGACGCCACTCAAGCCGGAAACGGGCGCCTAAGAGCTGCGCTCTAAAAAGCAAATGCTTGGGATAAGAAGGGAAAGAAGGATATGCTTTCTACCAAGTGTCACACAACAGTCCGCGAATAAAAGATTACAGGAAGATCCAGTAGTGGATTCTTAGGGAATGTGGATTCTTGTGGATTCTAGGAAACGCCACACACGTCCCTTTTTAGGAAGCGCTAACGCCCACCCCTTCACTTTTATCTTTTTAGAGCGCAGCTCTTAGGCGCCCGTTTCCGGCTTGAGCGGCGTCGCCGTCGCCGTCGGCGTAACCGCGGCGACGTTTCGGCATGGTGACGTTTCGGCACCGTGCCGAAACGTCCTCACTAGATTTTCCCCGCTAAATTTAGCGGAAAATTTTCCCCGCTAAATCTAGCGGAAAATTTTTCCCGCTAAATTTAGCGGAAATATTAGCGAGGACGTTTCGGCACGGTGCCGAAACGTCACCATGCCGAAACGTCGCCGCGGTTACGCCGACGGCGACGCCGACGCCGACGGCGTCGTTTCGGCATGGTGACGTTTCGGCACCGTGCCGAAACGTCCTCGCTAAATTTTTCCCGCTAAATTTAGCGGAAAATTTTCCCCACTAAATTTAGCGGAAAAATTTCCCGCTAAATTTAGCGGGGAAAATTCTCCCCCCTCCTCGTGGTCACGTGACCCCCAGGCCACGTGACCCCCCCTCCCCGAGGTCACGTGACCCCCCCCTCCCGTGCCTTCCCCTCCTCCTCAAGAGCTGCGCTCTAATTCGGCGTTACAGGGAGTTGTAAACGGCTTTCATTTTTTGGTTTGTTTTGCTTCCTCTATTTTTTTGGCCTTTTTTGGCCTCGTTACGGGGTCAGTGTATGCGTTTCCTAAATGGGGACGCGTGTGGCGCTCCCAAGGGTCATGCTAACGGATTCCCTAAAAATCCACCAATGAATCTTCCTGTAATTTTTTCACGCCTTTTCTGTACTTTTCCTGTCGGAGTACGTCGACGCCCTTGGGTACGGTCATCCATATCATTTGTAGAAAGAATCACATCAATACCCATGGCGGAAAGAACCGCATCCATATCACTCGTGGAGCGAACCACATCCGTCGTTTTAATTACACACACACATCACAGCCCACGCACTGCAACTACGGATACCCAGCGTGAAGAACAACCGGCGACGTCAGAGCGGCAACTGAGCACGCCAGCATTCCATGCGGCGCTAGAGCCACTTTATATGGCAGCGTAGCTGCCAGAGTAGCGACATGACGCAAAATTATCTAGATGCAGGACGTCAGAAGTGCCTATAGTGATCTCCATTTTGGGCCTGGGAGGCCGCCATGGTAACCGTACTGCGAAGACGCCCGGGCGGCAACCTTTATCTAGTTGATATCTCCATTCGTTAATTGAAAAGTGGTAAAAGACTTGAAAGACGCTTTTGCATGTGCGGTACGGCACGGGCCTCTGGAGGAGCGGTGCCTGTTTTCTCAGTGAAGGGAGACGATTTGCAGCCCTGGGACTGTCGGGTGACGAGAGCTGCTAAGTATCATAGGTGCACGGACAAGGCGAGTGGTTTTCCGCGCCGCCCGGATGGCGGCCGCTTTGTGGGAGGAACGCAACGTACTTGTACTTTCGGACTTCGCCCCACGGAATAAAATCCATTAGCCGGCCACAGCAATACGTAACCGAAAATCCAGAAGT